>APFE031351886.1:0-36177 GCA_000404065.3 Pinus taeda | reverse complement strand
GCCTGCGTACTAGTATCTCAACTAGTACAAGAACTAAGGGGGTTGTAGCTCCCTTCTAGGAGAAGCTGGAAAACGAAAGAGGGTTGTAGCTCTCTGTAGGTAGCAGCCTCCATACTGGTAAAGGACTGCACCAGTATAGAATCATTGTAAAAAGAAGTTTCTAATTAAAAGAAGATATAGACGAATTGCAGCAGGTGGTTTTCACCCACTTTGGGTTTCCACCTTATATCTTGTGTTCTTATGTGTGATTGTCTTCTAATCTATTTTATTGTTCCTGACAACTGTTTATATGATTTTGGTGCATAACTTAATGATCAACATTTGTAGAATAAAGTAAATTATAAATCAACATAGTATACGTGGGTTTCCTTATCTGTAGTTGCGTATATACACGGGTTCATCTAACTGAAGTAGCGTATATGTTCTGGGTTTGAAAAAGTAAAGAATTGATCAAGTAATACTGATTCACCCTGCCCCTCTCTCGGTATTATTTCCAACACATAGACCCTAACGTTGGATCGAAGAACCACCATGTTCCAAAGATCGATATGAGGAAGTTTGATGGAAAGGATCTCGGAACATGGATACTACAGATGAAGCAATTTTTCGATCTCCATAATGTGCAAAACACACAAAAGGTACATATTGCAACTTTATATTTGGAACCAAATCAGTTTATATGGTATCGATGGCTTTGCTCTCATAAACAAATTGGCACTTGGGTAGTTTTTATGGAAGAAATGACAACACATTATGAGGATACAAAAGGCAACACTTTTTTTAGCAAATTGATAAATCTCAAACAAAAGGGGTCATAATATAACCAAGCCGACCTGACAATAATAATATAAAGGCACAAAAATAACAATAGAGGGATTCTTTGGGGCACAATAATAATAATATGGGGACAATAGGGGCACCACAATATTAATAAGCGATACAACGACAATAGTAATGGGGAAATCACTAGTATTATAGGGACCTAACATGCCCCTCTCCTTCAAAAAAGTGTGGTACTCAATGCTTGAGTAGTTCTAGATGCTTCTGTATAAAATTATCATCCTCCCATGTGGAATCTTCAATGGATAAGTTCTTCCACTTGATGAGATACTCTGAAATTGATCGATTTCGTAGTTGTCGAGTTCTTGTTTTTGTGACTACTTCTAGTTCCAATATAATTTTTCCTTCCTCATCAAGTTTTGGCAATATTGTTTGAACTGGGAGCTTGTCGCCTATAACCTATTTAAACATGAAACATGGAAAATTGAGTGCACTCGAGAAGCTGCAGGAAGCTCCAATTTGTATGCCATAGTACCAATCTTTTGCAACACCTTGACAGACCATAATACTTTGGTGATAATTTATTATCCTTCTTAGCTTGCTTGAGGGAGATTCTTTTTATATGGTTGTAACCATAGGAATACCCAGCCACCTACATCAAAGCTTCTTTCACTGCGATGTTGATCTGCCCATTGTTTCATTCTATTACGTGCCAATGTGAGGTTATCCTTTAAGAGTTGGAAAACTTTTTCTTTATGCTCGATGTGATGTTCCACTGCTTGAACCTTAGAATTTTCTCTTAAATATGATGTGATGGATGGTGGATGATATCCATAAAGTGCCATAATATCAAGCTATTCATGGGAGAATATGTATTAAATAGCCCAATGCTTTCCATTCCAATGGGTGGTGTTGATGTTGTACTAGGAGTCCAGTGTCTACAATCCTTGGGTACAATAGCTTTTAATTTTCAAGAACTTTTCATGAAATTTTCTATGGAAGGAAAGGAAGTTCAATTAAGGGGTATTGAAGGGAAACTAGGAAAGATAATCAGCTCTGATACCAAATGTTATGAAACCATCTCACAAAAAGATGGAAAAGATAGATCAACACCTTAGAATTAATCCTCTTCGAGGGGGCAACCTCCTTTACATTACACAAATGAACAATTTTTGGATGATTCAAATGAAAAAACTTCCTTTCTATATATAGGAGTCTAAGGGGTTACAATATAACCAAGCCAACCTAACAATAATAATATAAAGGCACAAAAATAACAATAGAGGGATTCTATGGGGCACCATAATAATATTATGGGGACAATAGGGGCACAACAATATTAATAAGGGATACAATGACATTATTAATGGGGGAATCATTGGTATTATAGGGACCTAATAGATCATATCTCTGAAAATATAGCGAGACAAGATTTGAAATTCAAACCCAAGCTTCAAAATGATTTTAGATCAAATTGGTTTTAATTTCCGAGTCCAAACCTTCGTAGAAATAAAATTATAGAGAAAATTCCACGATGACCTACTTGTGATGGAATTCTATAGCTTGCCGAAAACTTAACTTCCTCAATTCATATCTCCGAAAATATAGTGAGACAAGATATGAAATTCAGACTTGAGGTTCAAAATGATTTCGGCTAAAATGGGGTTCTTATCTTCTGAAACTTTGTAGCGAAAATATTATAGCATAAATGCCATGATGACCTGTTTGGAGAAGCAAAACCCTAGAATCCAAAGCTCTGATACCAAATGTCATGAAACCAGCTCACAAAAATATAGAAAAGATAGATCACCAACCTCAAAACCAGCCTCTTCAAGGGGGGAATCTCCTTTATATTACACAAAGGAATAATTCTAAGATTATACAAATGACAAGTCATCCTTTCTATATATAGGAGCCTAAGGGGTCATAATATAATAAGAGTCAACATAACAATAATAATGTAAGGGCACAACAATAACAATAGTGGGCTTCTATGGGGCACAATAATAACAATATGGGGACTACATGGGCACAAAATATAATAAGGGGGTTGAACTAATAACAGTAAGGGGTTACACTAGTAGTGTATGGACCTAATACATCACTCCCTATCCTGTACCAACAAGGCTCTAGACTATGCCACGTTGACGCACCTATGAGAAACAAAGCTCCTCGTAAGCATCACTACTACAAAATGCCTTCTTAGATAAGAATTACTAGTTTCTACCCATATAGTAGGAGTTATTCAACCTTGCATGTGACTAGTGTTTCTACTTATTCTTTCCTCTCCACTTCAACCAGTAATCAAGAGTAGTTTGATGTCAGCTAGGATTACTCACCACATTCCTATTAGTCCAGGCATCTTTCTAGAGGAAATTATTAGGCAGACACGTGGTGTTGATGTCCATACCATTTGTTGGGTGTGGAGCCTACTTATCTTCCTTATTCATAGGTATCACCACATTGGACCCCATTTCATAATGTGGTAGCAATGCCACCCATAAAATATACGTCGTCAGGGGGCTCCAGGGGGTGGCAGTGACGATTATTTGGAGCTCCCCCTAGCGGGGATCGGAGGCAGCACCCCTGAAGCTAAAAATATATGTAAAATTGCCTTGTAAAATATTATAATTTTGTAGTCAATCTAAGCCGTTCATTAGGCAGAGATCTGACTGTAGAAGTTATGTTTAATTTAGGTTTTTTTCCGTAGAAGGCAACCACTTACTAGATATGAGGGAATTGTATCACATCTATGTAGATCTATATTCTGAGGGAGAAAGAGAGAGGAGATTTTGTGAGAGTGAAGAGGGACTTACAGTGGATCTGCTGTAGGTTGTATCTCTTCAATTTGCTAGATAATATAAAAGGAAGGACTGGTTGTTTCTCCGTGGATGTAGCCCAAACTGGGAAAAGTACATATATTTGTGTCTCTCTTGTTTTATTCATTTTCTATGTTTATATTTCTATAATATACTTTATGTGTTCCATTGCTCTGTAATATATAATTTTCTAACACCATTAAGTTGGATTATTAGAAGGAATGTCTACCTCCTCTAGTGGCAGTGGCTCCTTACATGCTTCTTTTACTACCCCTTCTTCACTTTCTAGGGTTTTTCTTCTTAGTAAAACACTCATGTACATCTATCTTTATCTCATTTCATGTTGCTCTTGTACTCATTGTTCTTTTAATTTTAAAGGGGCTTTTCTTTTTCTCTCCTATATTTTGTTTGGCTATAATTGTTTGTCCTCATTAGTTCCTTAGGTCATATTAAGTTACAAACATGATCAAACTTTGACCAAATTTGTCCTTCCCATACTAACTGTACATACACATGTATGGATACCAAACACACATTGGACTGACTAAAACACCTGTTATATATATGTTTGGCCTGCCCATACAAACTGTGTAGAAACATGTATGGAATGTATTATTTATATAATTGTATGGATCTAGAAAAATACTATCTGTATGACTATACAAATCCATATTGTGCTATCCATCTAATCGTATGGGATTGAGTGTTGTTTAAAACATCTCTTTCCTAGTTACCTTCTCTCTCTCCCTCTATGTCTCTCAACCTACTCAACTTCCCAAGTTTGTTTAAAGTCTCTACCTTTACCTATAAATATACTTTTAGTAAAGAACCTATTTTTAAGGTTCATCCTAGTTAAAGTTATGCATGAGATACAATCTTAGGTTCAACTGCTAAACATAAGAATTTCACTTTTTTTACTAAAGCAAAACACAAAATAGAATTACTTTTCCAAAAATAGAATTATTTTTCAAAATGATCTCAAACTACTTCTTATGTTCACACTAAACTTGTGCAGAGGTTGATGTCCGAGCTATAATTCTCAATAGTGAGATTCTTAGTACCTGAAAAAGTGTCAAGTAAAGCACCATTAGTGTAAGCAATGAGCATAAAAGATCTTGGAAAAATGCTTCTTGGCCATCAAATATGGTTAATATGATTGATTGGCCATCATAGATCACAAATCATCTAAGTTCAAAAATTATTTCTAACAATTTATTTCTTTTGGAAATTTCCTTAATAGTTTACTACGTCATGTAATTATTACATGTAACCCCTCTAAATCAACTGGTGTGTTTAAGTTTAAGAGAGACACATAACATATAGTTAAGTGATATACTTGTGTAAACTTATCCCTATACATATGAAATGTAAGGGATACAGTGCTTTTTTAAACTCCTCCACTCTGTATTTCTTTCCCTAGTAGGTCGCTCGACATAATTTAAAAGTGAGCTTCAACAATATTAGTCTGTTGTCTCAATATCAATTCCCAATCTTTTTATGTAAATTCTCCATAGACTCTTTGTAGTCATATTGAAGTTTCTTCACATCTTTCTCTATATTTTCCTTGACTCTTTGTAGTTATATTGAAGTTTCTATGAATAAAATTGTTAAACATTGATGTTGGAGTTTTAGTGATTTAAAAATCCAAATGCATTTGATTTTTTTTCTTGAATCCCAACTGTACTACATGTTGGAACAAATGGTAAAGCACAAAATCACTAGATTTTGTGTGCATTTTCATCATTGTTTGTAGCACCATGTTTGCCTCAGTGGTGTTTTATTAGCAATTTTGATGGGTGTTTTGTCTTGGTTTATTTTTAGAAACTTTGATGGGTGTTTTGTCCTTGTTTATTTTTATCAATTTTGTCGGGTATTTTGTTTAATTTGCACAGAGAAATATCATAAACTAGAAGTTGGCAGCTGTATTAATACTTTCATGGAGCATTGGGCCTATCTCAAGTTTCAATTGTTGGCTAGGATCCATTCACTCAAATTTTGATGTTGCCTCACTTTTGTGGGATGGCACTATGAAAAAGTAAGAATAAATTGATCTCCACAATAAAAGGCAAATGTATTTCTAACATCTATTCTCAAAGTTACAAATTTTATTGAAACTTTCAATATGTTTCGAATTTAAACTTCTAGTTAAATCCATAATTGCACATAAATGATAAATGGTAGGGTTTATCTACAAAGAAATTTCAAATTGTTTGTGATAATTTCATTGGAATGTAATGCTATCAAAATTGTATTACCCCATATAGAATGTGTGCTAAGGAGAAAAGTGAGAAAAGATAAATTACAAGTAATAATGGCAATCTTAGTGTCCCTATGAGATGAGTTGAATGTGAAGAGTTTTGGGGGGTGAGATATGTTTGTTACATCTGTGGAAGTGTTAATCAAAGGAGAAGTAGCAGTATATATATATAAAATACTGAAAATGATCTTATTTTCTAAGGAAAGAGACAATAATAGATCCAAAACAAGAAACTATTATTGATATTCTACTCAACATGAAAAAGCACATCCTTGATGTGTATTACCTCCTTATATGTCAATGGTGGCTTGGAAGAGATGCTTTCAACTTCCTCCTCCACTTAAACTATTGCTTCTATTGTGACCTTGAGGGTGTCTGTCTATGATGATGATTAGTATATCTTATCATGATGCATATGCTTTTCTCTTTGACAAATACCTAATATATTTCAAAATGTAGATCACTAAAACTATGAACCTCATCTCTCCATAACTCTTGGCACAAGCTAGTAGCCTACGCCACCACCACCCTTCCCCAAGGCACCAATATGTGATCATTGAGCTCTTTCCTTTAATTCAAATTTCAAGCAATTCATGGTCAATTTCCTCCAACTTTCTTCAAGAAATTCTCAAACATTTTCTCGCAAACACACACTCCACAATAATTTTGTGTGTGTATGTTATGTGCAACTTTAGTAAAAAGAAGACTTAAGCAAAGATACTAACAATACAACACATTCCTTCCAATAAATATTAGATAATAAAACTTCTAAGATAGGAGGGAATGCATTTTTCAACAACTAAGCAGTAGGAAACTTGCCCCCCACTAATATTTCACCATTAGAAATGTAAACCAAAACACCTTAGAAATGCCTCAAAAACTACTAGAAATATTTCCAAATCAAATATTGCACTTTCCAACCTATAGGGGTGTTTCCAATTCCCCTAATTGTTTATTATGCCTTTTCTTATAAAAATAAATTAAAATAATAAGAAAGAAAACCACTTATAATTTTTAATGATAGGAAAAATACCTTGCAAGTTAGTTAATTTCAAGCATTTTTGGCATTTTTTGTTCATTTATGTACAAATACAACCTACATAACTACCACCATGCTCTACATATGAGGACAATGAGATACATGTCATGGAAAAAGTCAGCCCCTAAGTGTGGCAATGCTTGTAATAAAGTAGGGGAAGCACTTTTGGATAATTTCAGTGGAATTTAGCCCTAAGTTGGAAACTATTAATAAATATAACAATGATTTTATTGTTTTTGATTTTTGAGTAGACAAATAATCTATAACGCTAATTTTGGACATTGTAAAATAAAAGGCTATATGGGACTCAACATATAAATGAGATTTTTATTAATTTGTTGACTATTCTTATCTTTATAATTTTCTTGACAATTCACTATTATAAAATATATATAGTCTACTTTAGATTATATTCTAGTATTCCTTGTATTTCATATCTTATATTTTGCATTGTATCTTCTTTGATTTTTAGAAGTGGAACTGAGTATTGGTGGGAAGAAGAAAGAATTGAAGAAAGAGGAGAACAATGCCTCGGAAACACAGTATGAATTCATTTCCTAGTCAGTTTGTTTTGAAATTCATTTGCTAATGTTTTACACAAATTTTTATGTATGTTATTTTAATTTCTACCATCATATCAATTTCATGAATAAATGATTACTTATTATTGTTAAATAGATGATTGTGCAAGAACTACCCTCAAATTCAACTGTGAAGGATTTGCTTGAAAAAATAACTTATGGTAGTTGAACTTGTACATCATATGGTTTGCCAATACAACGGGAGCTGAGGTACTTGAACCATCGACTTTGGAAATGCTTCGAGTAGAGATTACTATGGTTTTTAATGTTGTGATTCTTTCACCTCATGGTTATTTTGGGAAAACAAATTTTTTAGGAATGATAGAAAATACATTGGTGGACAGGTAAACATATTTTTTTAATTGCAATGTCCATTCCAGGATATCCTCTCTTTTTTTAATTGATTGTATTTTGAATGTTTCCTTTGATTTTGGTTTTTCTTTTAACTATGAAATTGAAAATAGTTGGTATAATGTCCATTTAAACAACATCCAAATTGAATATGAGATTAGTAATACACGATATTAATTGAAATCATTTTCATTGTTTTGTGTTAAGAAAATTTCGTGACTATTAGAAACGCTTACTGTCATATTGTTATTTGAGCAAAAGTTGTCTATATAGTTGACCACATTCATGCATTATAGAATGAAATGTTGTTGCAAATAAAACGACAAGGATTAGACATCACACCCTAGATTATATTTTTCACAAATTATCCACATCTTGAGCTTTTTAACATGTAATTTGGAATGATTGTGCTTAAGATTTCCCTGGAGGTTAAATACTAAGTTATTAAGGTGTTATTTTCTTTGGGGACATTTTATTTGTTTTGTTTCTATAGGCCATATGGCCACATAGTGGCCACTATCATTAAAGTGAAGAAAACTTGTTCGAGGTTCTTAATTTTATGGGGAAAAATGGCATTGACATTACTGATGTTGATGTATATGTCGTATAAATATTTTGTAGTCTACTTTAGTTTATATTCCAGTATTCATCACCTTTCATGTCTTATACTCTTCATTGTATCTTATTTTCTTTTCAAGAGAGGACCTGATCAATATTCATGGTAACAAGAAATAAATGAAGAAAGAGGAGAACAATAACATTGGAGCGACAAATGCAAAAAGGGAGAGAGAAGAAAACTGGTCTAGTGACACTCTTAGAGCCAATATCTCACATAAGACACACACATAGAGACTGATGGTCAAGTCTTCAAAGTTGGTGAATTCACTTGCAATGCCTTGGCAACACAGTGATAATGTTTTGAAGTAATGAAACAACATTTGATGTGTAAATTGTAGTCCAACTAATTAATATTAAGTTGGAAACTCATATTGTAATACTTGACATCTTATATAATATAATTTGTGGTTGAAATTATTTATAGTTGCACTTGATATTATTTAGTATTGTAATTAACAAATGTAACTTTCTGTTTTCATATTAAACGAACATGCACATTGTATGCCATTTTTTTTTAATTTAGTCACAAAATCATACTAATTGATTTATGTTGATTAGTAATGAATACATAAAATCACTCTAAAACACCAAATTAGTAGCTTATATTGATTAACGATGAACACAAATAAAATGAATACATGACTAAATTAGTCATTTATAATGATTATTAATTAAAGTAAATGAAATGAATATAAACTACTAATTCAGTCATTTATATAATGAATATGAAACTACCAGAAAAAAGGACAAATGACTATTGCAAATAATAAATATGTGATTAGAAATGACGACTAAATTTTGCATATATACGACTTTTAGTAGCTAATCTATAATATCTTATAACATGACTGAAACTTAGTCATATTTCTTTGGTCATTAATTGATTTAAACGATGACTAAAATTTGCATATATGTGACTATTAGTAACTAATTTACAATATCTTATAACGCGACTAACATTTTGGTCATATTTCTTTCATCATTAATTGATTTTGTCAGGTGATCATGTAGTAATATATTCTGTTATATATTTGGTCATTAAATGTGGCAATTAATAACTAAATCAATGACTAAATTAATAACCAAATTTATGACTAAATATACTACAAAACAATAAAATTGAGACAACAAATTAGTGACTAAACTAAAAATGACTAAAAGTTGGTCGCGTTATAAGATACTGTAAATTAGCTACTATTGGTCACCGACTAAAAAACGGTCATTTATATGCAAAATTTAGTCATTATTTTAGTAACTAATTAGCCATTTTGTACTAGTGGTTGTAATGGTCATTATTGTTCTCTCATCCTTGTGGACTATTCCATATGATACTAGATATCTCTTTCTCATTGATTGGTTGTAATGACCGTCACCTCTTTTGTGGACTATTTTGCTGGATGTTAGATGGAACCCTCTTGTTTTCGTGTGTCTCTTCTTGGGTGGTACTATTACCTCCCTCTTAGAGGCTCACTTTACTCTTTTCCTCCTTATTGAATAACTTTGACACACCTACAACTGAACACTCATCAAGCACACCTTCTTTCTTTTCAAAGGCACCACATGTTCCTCTCTTGTTGACAGTTAGAGCAAAGGAAAATATTTAAGAATACATGGAAACTGAGTCGATATTCTGGATGGGGCTCCTACTCCAAATAGTGTGAGGTCTAATTGGGACTTTAAATCATGGAGACACCTTTATTAACGTATTTCCAACACTATCAACAATTGGCACTAGTAGGAGGGTTGAATGAAAAGCTTTGCCCATTGAGTCTATTTTTGACCTCTTATCTCAATTGGCTTATCCTCAAATATTACTCCTAGGGTGTTTCTCTAATTTATCCATTTATCAACTTTGAATCCCTGATGAGCTTCTCTATCACTTTCCTCAACTAAAGTTTGATGATGAGGATGGAACATCCATAACCACACACATTTATGATTTTCTTAAATTTTGTGAATCTTACAAAATCAATGATGAAGAGTTTGCTTGTGTGCTTTTCTTCCTCACCCTTAAAGGTCGTGTTAACAACGGTGCCATACCTTACCACCCGCCTCCATCCATTATTTCCACCATTTACTCAAGGAGATTTATCAAGCCTTTGATATGTATGATTACTGAGATGTTTATATGATCTAAAAATGGGGCACTTAGGCTACTTATCTAACTTACAAGAACCTCTCCCACTTCCAAAGCTTTAAATTTTCCCAAGTCTTATTGATTAGCTAATGCAGAATTAAGAAATTCTTGAAAATATAGGTGTATGCTGATGTTTGTTTTTAACTGATTATATGCCTTAAATTCTATTATTGTGCTGTAAGTTGATGTGCTCAGCTGATATATAAATACATATAACAGTAAATAAAGCAGTAGTAAATAAACACATAAGACAACAATTTAATTAGGAGTTCACCCACAACTCTTGGGTTCCGTCTCCGTGAGCTCTAGTTAACTCAACTAGGCTATCTTGGATTATGGTATAAGTCCTTTTTACAAGCTCTTGGCTCAACTCCTGTTGTTTTCCATAGAAACAGTGGGTTCAGATAACATGTTATTCCCTGGCTCTTGAAGCTTTGGCTCTTGGCTTTGGCTCTTGGCTCTGGATCTTGGCTCTTGGTTCTGGCTCTTGGCTCTGAGTCTGGCTCTTCAGCTCCGGCTCTAGCTCTAGCTCTTGGCACTGGCTTTTTCTACTCTCTATCAGTTTACAACTCTCTGAGATTTTCACTTGAACTCCAAGTGACTCCCTTGGCTACGTGCACTTCTGCTTTTGCTTTTTATGCTTTCTTTCTGCTGCTGTCTTTTTCTATTCTTTTTCACCTTAGCTTCCTGCTTTGGCTTCACTTTTAGCAACAAAACCCAACAACTTTCAACCACCTGACATTCATGGCTTTTAAAGCCAATCAGTGCTTGTCGGTTCATCTTCCCTCTCGGGCTCTTTGGATTCCCGCTTTAATTCACTCAAATCTCCTCTCTAAGTGCTAAATAATCATTGCTAATGCCTTTAGGGGAGGTGGCCACCTATACTGTAATGGAAGGGGCCAACGGGCCTTTGAAATCCCAAAATTTTGGCAATCTCAGCTTACACAGGAAAATACACTAAACATGGGAAAAATCCATATAGAACACTATTCATCGAACTTCAAAAGTCCTCAAATCCGGTCTATTTTCCTATCGGGTCCGCCTTTGGGCACTAGTGCAATCCCCATCGTCGATCTATGAGATACCCCATCCAACGGCCCATATGTGATCTTGGGTAGCCCTTTCATATGGGAGTTAACCACTCGATGAGGATGGTTTTCACTCTTCTCGGCTTGGACACGTGGCAGCCAACTTATGGGCTCGGGCAGAGCTTGGCCCAAACTACTTACCGCTTTTGGCCCTCCGAAAATCCCACTTGTTTCGTGGATTTCTTTTTCATTTAAAAATGCATAAAAATGCTGAAAATCCTGCAAAATGGCCTTATGGTGGATTTCAAAATTTATCAACTGTTGCCTATAGCCTTGTTGGGTCGGCCATCACATTGCATATATATTATATATAATATATATATATATATATATATATATATATATATATATATTATATATATATATATATATATATATATATATATAATGGCCCCACTCCTTTGCAATGCTCCGATGCAATATTGCAATATTGTAATTGTGTATCACATGGGCCCCAGGGTCTATCCATATGGCATGGCCTATGTCGATGCGATTCACCGATATTGGTGATCGGCTTATCTCTCGACCCAGTCCTTATGCAACATCTCCTGTCAGCCTCCAACCCGATATGTCATGGATCGAATATCAAGGGTGGCTTCCCTTTTCCACTTAAATCTGCCTTGGACCTTGTCTGATGTGATTTTCTTCATAAAGCCTTTTAGGCCATTTTTAAAGGATTTTGCCTCTTTTTCTAAGGAACAAAGGGGAACTTCTTTTTGCGATAACTTCTCCATATGAAGTCCGTTTTCGCCCATTCAAGTTGCATTGGATTCAGAATGAGGAGATCTTTGCAATGAGATTATTTCCAAGAGAAGCCAATGACTTTCATTTTCCTTTGATTTACAAAGGATTTGTGCCATTTGGCACCTTTTACCTCTTTTATGAAGTCTTTTAGACTTAGAGGTTTATCCAGGATCCATTTTTGGATCATTATAAAATAATTAGTCAGTTAAGAATGTAGCCCAATGAATCAATGGAGGATTTCTCTAATTAATTCCTTCACCTTCGATATGAATTTCCTGAAGAAAATGCAGATTGGGATTTCTTTAAACAAAATTTTTAACATTTGTTTCATGTCTCTTTTCATGGTAAACCTGAACCCCTTGATGTTTCTACTTCCCCAACTCTTGTGAATCATAAGACACCTCTAATTTCAGAGGAGAAATTTACTATTCCTTTTTTTCTTTGTCCCCTTCCTTTTCCAGTTCCTATGAGGGTGCCTCTATGCAATGATAATAAAGTTGGGAAATTTGCAAATCAAATTCCTAATCCATTTTCTCATTCTTATTCCACTTGTTGTGACTCAGATTCAATGGAGGAAATCCCATAATGGCTCATAAAGCCCATGGTGAAGGCTAACTCCTCCATTTCGTAAGATGATGTTATTATTTATAACTCTAGCCTCGAATTTGATCTGGATTTCTGTTATCCTCTATCGTTCACATGCCAAAAATTTTTGTACCGTGATCCACCTGATCAACTTGCTCAACAAACTAGTTTTTCACACTCTCAGTTTTCGAGTTTGTGATTCAAATTGCAATCAGATACAAGGTAGTCACATTAGAAAGGTTGAGGAATAGGAAGGTGAAGATGCTATCAATCTTTCTTGTCTTTTATAAAATCTTCCATGTGAAGATGATGCACTCCCATTCTTGGATGATTTTTGATCTACTAATCTCGGTAGTTAATCAAATGAAATAAATTATTTCAATCAATTCGTAGCCTTGGGAAATAATCATTGTGATGACGATGACTTTGTTTATGTATGCAATCACGAATGCCCAGGTGCATCATCTGATCTTTTGGTTTCTCATGAAGAACTTACTTTAGATTTGGAATTTGATTCGGTCAAATAATATGTCCTTATCGAAACTTAACATTATCTCACTATCCCTTATACTCTATTGTTGGAAATTAATCTAATCGCTACAAAGATACACCATGCTCTGCAAGTCCTTTATACAATGAGTCAACCTCTCAATTGGCACAATGTGGTGAGATTATTCATGATGCAAATGAAAACAATAAAATCACTAGGTACCCTTCCCATCCCTCATTATTGTCGAGTTGTAAAAAGGGTCTTTTCCACCTCTAATTACCTCATATTAGTTTGTCAATCCAGTAACATTTTGTTATTTCAAAGAGTGTCTTAGTTTGAGGTTGTCATTTGTCAGAGTAATGCTAGTAGTATAGTGCTCAAAATACAAGAGTAAATGGATGCTCAAAACAAGATCTACTTACAGTAAAGTACTTTGAGGCTGAAATCATGCATTCGGGAAACTAACCAATTTATTAGTCAAGGGTCCAGTAACAGTAACTCATCCCTCTATAAACTGATGTAACTAAAGACAATCAAGGAACAGATCATCAATCTGGGGACTAGACAACAAATGCCAATGCCCACTACAGTTTCAGATCGTTCTGTGCAAATAATCAGGAAATGGAACAACAACTAAAGAATGGAACAACAACTAGGAAATGGAACAGCAACTAGAAAATGGAACAACAACTAATTCTTATGAACAACAACACCTTAATCTTAAAAAATAAGTGCAGCAATCATATCCCACAGAAATAAGGTAGAAATCATTACTCTAAGGGTCAATCGAACAGCACACGGAAATAGAATGGCAACTGATTAGCAATGAAATATAGAACAATACTCAAAGCCAAAATGTAAGTGCATGATAAACCAAGATAAACAACACACATGGCATGCCTTAGTACTAAAAAGTAGTAATCTAATTTTGGTACCACCAATATCAATCTCAGTTATCAGGACTAACGATTGTAATTCGTAATGAAACAACAATGTCAGTTGAACACAATCACGATTACATGTAAACCATAAATGAATACAGTAATACCAACTTATGAATGTTACCGCACGGTTACTTTATAATTGAACATCGTTAACATTCCATAAAGACCAACAATATTATATTAATGATTAAAGGAAAAGCAATGCGTTACAGAGCTAGAGTAATCAATACAACATTCCTGTCACAGAGAATGAGATTGCTCAGTCAAACATAAATCAAATATAATAGATCCATGATGTAAAATAACAAAACATATCAAATTATTGAACAAAGCTAATAATAGAAACTACGCACAAACAAAAGGTAATAGTACAGGAGCAAGTGTTCCACCAGGGTCAGGCCCTTAGCCTCCAGGGACACACCGCTTGAGATTATTCCAAGATCAAAGATGAAACAATAGCCAGTTTTATATTAACGCATTAAAACAGAATTACAGCGGATCACTTCTCAACGAGAGTCGATGATCAAAGTCTCAAATTCAGAGAAACGTTACATAGAAAAATGACAGCAGATCCCCCCCTCGGGCTAGTAGTGATGCCCTTTTTTATAATAGCTAAGGCGGAGATATCAATGATACAAAATTAGTTAAAGCAGTGATCCCTCAAGGTCAAAGGATCCTGAGGGATTCTCCAAACTGTTAATTCCCAGTTATCCATTTGCTTTCTTGCATCGAGTCGATATCTCCATTTTCTTTAACTGGCTGATATGCTTTAATTTGGATCGCCTTGTTTGCATGTGGTTCCCCACCAAAGGGACAATAGTTAACTTGGCCCTCTCTTTTTCTTTGGAATGGAAATCTTTCGTTTTTCCCTTTTCCTCTATAAGAAATGGAAATTATTAGTGTTTTCATGTTGCATATTAATCCTACATATTTTGTCATGATTTCTTATTATCTACCTAGTTCATGATGCAAAGGGGCTGTGAGTTTTAATGAAAAGATGCCAAAATAATAAACAAAAACATACCTTATTTAATACTCCACACACCCCCTTGCTTACCCTTTTTCATGCCCTCATGAAAACATTGTAGTTGAAATGTAAGGTAGTGAGAGAGTAGGCTAGAGATGGGATCTCATGTGGTGGTCTACAGCCATGATGCCTAACTAGGTGTTAAAAAAAAATGGCCTGTCTGACCCTCAGGCATCTCATACAAGGCTTAGTATCTAGGTGTAGGGTGCTAAATAATCGGATTCTGGAAGCTATATCCTAACCAAGATGGCCCTACTCTCAAGATAAATTCACCATAGAGGTTCAAGCAATTGGCGGCTAACTTAAAGTTTTCATAATTAAATGGTTCCCTGAGTTGGATATTCAAATTAGAGATCTGATATCAAAATTTAGCCGCATTAATGGCAAGGTCTTTAATAGTGAAAAAGTATTCTATTCCTTGTCGATTGATTTCTATATGAATGGGTCCTAATGCTTCAAACACGCTTGGAGTCCCCATGAGGTTCCTATGTTCCCTCCATAATTGCACTGGATTTCTAGGCTCAACTCTTACCCATAAGTCTAATCCGTTTTCTTGTCTTTGGAAGGCATTATAGGCTTTAAGCCATTTGATTTGATTAACTCCAAATGAAATAAATGCCTGTAGTTGGATATCCCCATCAAAAGGGCCAGGGTTCTGCTCTGTCTCTTGGTCTAACACAAGGTTATGTAGATAGAATTCATACAATAATCTTTGAACCTTTACTCCGTAGTGCTTACAACAATTTATAAAATCATCAATGGTATTAATTTGTATATGGGCTCCTGCTCTGACAACTTTTATTTTCAATTGCAAATATCATTCCATTAAAAACAAGGCATAATTCTTAGCAGGGGCTCTACATGCTAGAACGTCAGTGCACAAAGAGCATAAGGTATCCATTTGCTTGATAACTATATCTAACCTATGAGTTACCTTTGCAACTTTTTCTTCTTCTTTTTTCCATCCTTCAAAGGCCTAGCTTTCGGATAAATTGACATTCCTTAGTTGTCATTGTAATTCTTCATATCTTTCTCGAGGAACCATTTGTTCTGTGAATTTTTCTGCTGCTTGCTGAGCTTGCACCAAACCCTCTTGTAGGGTTACTATCCTCGGATCACTATCCCACATGGTAGTGGTGAGCAGAGGGTTCACTTGAATCTTCTTATTGCATCGTCTCGTGTTTATGGTTCGCATTTCTTCAAAGGGTTGTGCCTCTATTTGCACTTCTTTGTCATAGGCTGATATATCATCTGTTTGTACTTCAACATGGGTAACAGTTGAATGTTGTTCCTTTTGGTTTCGGATAGTAGAATGCTCCTCAACAAGGTTTTGAACAACAGACTACTCGTCAACAAGGTTTTGAATGGCAGACTACACCTTAACAGGGTTTGGAACAGCAGGGTGGACTTGAGTCCTCTGAACCTTTTTCTTTAGGGGTCTTGGTGGAGTGGTTGCATGTCTCACCCTCGAAGTCCTTTTTACCCTCTTCCTTATTTTCAAAACCCTGATTTGTTGTCGAAGTCGAGCTATCACATTCAATAATCTTTTCTGTTCTTTCCGTAATCTTTTAATTTCTTCTATTACCTTAGAAGGAACAGTTGTCTGTTTACTCAGGCCTAGACTCTTATCTCGGTCAATTCCCTGGTTTTCTCCTTGGGGTGCTCCTTCATTGTTCTGTTCGGGTTGCTCAGGAGTAAAAACCCTAGCCGGTTCTGTTATTTCTTGGGTGACTTCTTTTTCCACCCCATCTTCTTCCTGAATTTCTTTCAATGTAATCTGGCTAGGAACCGATTGTTCCTCCTCTATACCACTTTTCTCTCCTGTCATACTTTCATCATGAATAGGCTGATTCTCTTTTTCTACTTCCTCATCATGTAATTCTTCAGGTGCATTTTTGTTCTGAGAAGAATTTTCTTTTGGTTCTTCTTCAACATGGAGGTTTAGCAGGTTGAGAGGTTGGGCATATTCACCCATATTGGCCAAAAGTTTGGCTAATTCATCCTCTTGCAATGGATTTTGCAATGGGTTGTCTTCGCGCTACTATGTTTCTTCCTCCTCCTCCCTAGGTTGCTCGGTCTCTTCCTCTGTTTCTCCTTCCTCATTTCCTTCCATTCCTTTCTCATTCTCTTCTCCTTCCAATTGCGGGGGTTTCTCATCCCCTGAATCATCTATCTCCACTGGCTATCTAGTATCTCCTTGGGAATTTTCTAGCCTCCCTCTAATCCGTGCCAATCTGACTGATTTCCTTCATTTCAATGGTCTATCTAGTGTACTGGTAGCATTCTTATGTTTTGGGGATGGCATATTCAATCCCCCATCTATCATGGCAATTAGCTCTTCCCAGCTGCTCTGTTGTTGAGCGAATCTATGGCTAACTATCAACCGTATCAGCCCATGGTGACTTACTACTGATTCTACATGTTGTGCTTTTTTCATGCTTCGGGCAACATCATGTAGTAATGAATTTAAAAATGCAGGTAAGTTTACAAAGCATTTTTGTTTTAATACAGCTAATAGTTTAAGGTGTCGTGGTCTTACCACGTCTTTTCTGCCTTCACAGGTGATGTAGCTATGGATGATCTTCACCAATTCTGCCCATGGCTCTCCTAATGCCGCTGGTAGAACTACCTTTCCTCTGTCTGTCAGGTTCTAGCCTTCATCCTAGAAGATTTTTATGATCTTTTCTAGTCTCTCCTTCTTTAACATCCACATAGGTCTAGTGGCTGGCAGTCCTGAGACCTCTGCAATTATGTCATCGGTGACTGCTATGTGTCTCCCCCTTACAGTGGAGTGATATTCCTACAAGTTCTGCAAGAATTATATTGCTATGGTCTCATTGGATTCCTATAAATGATTGAGATAAATTAACCAACCCGCTCTTGCCAGGATTTCTCATGCAACATCAGAGACTGTCAATACCTGTGGTTCTCTCCGAATTGATCTTCTTCCCATGCTTTTGGTTTCACTGTAAAATCTTAGAGATGGCAATGGAACAACAGGTTGTTCAAACTGTTAGAACACAGAGAAACTAACAAAATAGCAGGACTCATTCAAATCCTGAGTCACTTACTAATTGCCACAGAGCATACTACAGAAATGGCTTAGGAATAGCAAGCCATGCAAATGGAAAAGAAAATATGTTGTTGAGCATTGCTATTCCCAAGTAAACAATTTCTCGAATAGTAGTCTCACATGTATACCAGCGAATGATGAGGTTAGCCTCCCCACCCGTAATGTGATAGGCGGTCCTCAGCAGTCAAATGAGGGAATGCCATGCTGATCTGACCTTGTACAGAGTCATAAAGGAACAATGTATGCCAACATGCCATGTTTACAAAAGGAGCAGGTTTCTGAAATCGAGGTGTATAGTCGGATTGCTTAACAAATAAGAGACTGATGTGATATGATGTGAGGTTGGGAGGATAGGACAACTGACGTGCACACAGAGTCTAATGCGATCATTATCAACTTTTCTATCATGATTGGTTATAATAGATTTTCATGTGTTTAATGGTTCAGGGAAATAATATACATAATCTTATGTGACATATTACAAAGGTATAAGAGACAGAAGGGTGTTGATGATTACTATTGGTGTATAAGGAATGCGACTTCAATACCATTAACAGAGCTCTGCTATCGACAGGTGTCCATAACCTTGACAGAGTTGTTTGTTTCACCCATGGAACCATGATCCTTTGTGTATGCCTAGGAAGTGTTGTGCGGTGTCAAAATGGAGGTCATTATGCTGGCTTGGTAACCAGTTAAATCATAATGCCATTCACCAGGAAGGAGTGAAAGGTGGGCAGGCCGGCTTATGATGAGACCTCCTGTTCCAAGGATTCTTTATATTTTTTTTGATGTGCCTCTTGGACCATATCCCTAGTGTGGTGGCCATAGTGAGAATGCCACTTCACTTTCTTCCTTATGATCATAGTAGGTTGGCTCTTGATGAGACCCCCTATCTTGCATTTGACAAATCATATAAACTAGTCATATAAACATAATTTTTCTTTTTTTCTTTCATAAAGTACTTTCCTATTTATGCACAAAGGGTGGTTCAGCACTCCTTAAGAGTAGGAATGGTGGAAGAAGTCTTAACATCTCAATAGAAAAATATAGACCCTTTGTTCTTATTCCTTAATAATAATCAAAGAAGATTATGAGAGTTTAAAAGGAACCAACATGATAAAGATAACCAATCATATCAATATTAGTAGAATAATGACAGCAGAAATAATGGATAATTGTGTCCTTCCCTCTTTCCTCTTACCAATTCAGAGCAATTTCTTGTAAAAAAAATAGCGATTTTATATAATTTACTTATTTCAGTGTGTTGTCATTTTGTATCCATTGCTTAAGTGTATAGCTGTGTTCCAAAATACTTGAAACGATAGGCATCTTTAAATTGGAACAACGAGGAGAACAAGCATAAGTAAAAGGAATACGAGAATGTTGTCATTTCAAAAGAGAAGAGCAAAAGAATACAAGTGTTGTTCCTTTGAAAAAGGAACAACAAAAAATGCAAGTGTCGTTCCTTTGGAAAAGGAGCAGCAACAACCGAAAGTGTTGTTCCTTTAGAAAAGGAACAATAGAAAATGCAAATGTCGTTCCTTTGGAGAAGGAGCACCAAAAATCAAAAGTGTTGTTCCATTGGAAAAGGACCAACAAAAAACACAAATGATGTTCCTTTGGAAAAGGAACAACAAAAATCAAAAGTGTTGTTCCTTTAGAAGAGGAACATCAGAAAATGAAAATGTCGTTCCTTTGGAAAAGGAACAACAAAAAAGTGTTGTTCCTTTGGAAAAGGAATAGCAGAAAACACAAACGTCGTTCCTTGGGAAAAGGAACAACAAAAATCAAAAGTGTCGTTCCTTTGGGAAAGGAACAGCAGAAAACACAAATGTCGTTCCTTTGGAAAAGGAACAACAAAAATAAAAGAATTTGTTCCATTGGAAAAGGAACAGCAGAAAATGCAAATGCCATTCCTTTGGAAAAGGAATAGCAAAAATCAAAAGTGTTGTTCCTTTGGAAAAGGAACAACAGAAAACGCAAATACCGTTCCTTTGGAAAAGGAACAACAAAATGAAAGTGAGAAAGGAATGACTGAAACAAAGGGTGTTGTTCCTTTGAAAAGGGAACATCAAAATGAAAATGTTGTTCCTTTGGAAAAAGGAACAGCAGAAACAGCAAAAGTGCACACAAAGTGTTGTCCCTTCAGAAAAGGAACAACAAAAGTGATAGTGATGTTTCCCTTTAAAAAAAGAACAGCAAAATGGTGAAGGTGCAAATACAAAGAAATATGTACAAAGAGTAATTTATGTTAATAAAACAAAGGAATTATGTACAAAATGTAAAAAGGATTGAATCACTTAATTAATCACAGGTGAGGAAGATTTCTATTCCTCCCCCAAAATTTTCATGTTAGAATCTTTGCGTAGTTGCTGGTAGAAGGACTCCCGAGTAAGTGGTTTATGATATGGTCGAACTCGGTGGCTGTTTTCCTTGAAGGTATATCCAGATCCACCAATGGTGGTTAGAGTAAGGGTGCCATTATCATGTACCTTCTGGATTTCATATGGCCCCAACAAATGAGTCTCAAGTTTCCCGGGAAAATCCTGAAACTTGGAATCGTATAAAAGCGCCCAGTCTCCTTCACAGAAGACTTTATTTTTAATGAGAGCGTCATGCCATTTAGCTTGTTGCTGTTGGATTAATGTAGTGTTTTGGAGGGCAGAGAGCCTGATTTCATCTAGCTCATTGATCTGCTATAATCTATTGATCTATGCCTCGTTTAAATCTAGACCGACTTCTTGTGCTATTCGTAGTGTTTGGATTTCAAATTCTATGGGAAAAATGGGTTCTTGGAAGCCCATAACGCACAAATATATGGAACATGAATTCTATGACAGAGTCCTCTGTAGCACTCAGCAATGCCTTTGCTTCAACCCCTTTGGTGACATATTCTGTTGCTACCAAAATATATGTTTTCTGGTTCGAGGATGGGTTAATTGGTCCAACAAAATCAAGGGCCCATCGCTCGAATGGTTCAATAACTAGATGTGGATTCAGGTGCATTTCGTCGGACTGACCAAGGCGTCCTGCTCTTTGGCAGTTGTCACAGGCTTGAATGAACTCCTTTGCATCTTTGAAGATTGTGGGCCAATAATACCCTGTTTGCAGGACCTTATGCCCAGTTCTGTGATTGGTGAAATGTCCTCCACATGGTTCGTCATGACACACTTTTAAAATATCAAAAATTTCATCCTCACGGATGCATCTCCTAATGTGCATATCTGCCCCTGTATGGAACATGTAGCCCCCAATCCAAGAAAATCAAGCACTTCATTGGACAATCTGTTTTCGTTGATTGGGGGTCAGATGTTTCGGTAACTTACCTACAGCTAAGTAATTCGCAACATCAACATACCAGGGTGTTTTAATAGTGACAACAAGAAAATGCTCATCAGGAAATTGATCTTCAACTGTTGTTGTGTCCACTGGTTTTGGCATTCACGAGAGAAAGCTAGCTACGGGATTTTCTTTTCCAGGTCAGTCCTTGATTGTAATATCAAATTCCTACAATAAAATCAGCCATCTAGTTATTCTACCATTTGTGATTGGTTTATTTGCTAAATATTTTATGGCAGAGTGATCTGTATACAAGATAACAGGATATCTAGTAATGTAATGCTTGAACTTATTGACAGCATGTATTACAGCTAGAAATTCCTTTTTAGTAATAGTATAATTCAATTCAGCAGGGGATAAATTTTTGCTAATATAATAAATTGCATATGGTTTTTTATCCTCTTCCTGCTCAAGGACTGCTCCAATAGATGTATCCGAGGCATCTAATGAAATTTGAAATGGCAAGTCCCAATTTGGTCCTCGAAGGACTGGGGCTATGGACACAAGCTTCTTCAGATCCTCAAAGGCATGTTCACATTTGTCTATCCAAAGAAAGTCAACATTACCTATCAGTGCATACAGAGGTGCAGAAATATGCGAAAAATGTTTTATAAACCTTCTATAATAAATAGAAAATCCAAGAAAATTGTGTACCTCTGTTTGAGTGGTAGGAGTGGGAATTAGCAAAATTATTTGGATTTTGGCTAGGTCTACCTGTATGCCAGCTGCTGAGATATAATGGCCTAGAATAAGTCCTTCATTCATCATCATATAGCATTTTTCATGGCTCAAACAAAGCCTGGTGGCAATGCAGCGCTGTAAGACTTTTTCCAGTGTGTCCAATGTTGGGTCAAAATCATCTCCGTATGGTGTAAAGTTATCCATATATACTTCGAGTCCTTCATTTGTTAAGTCTGAAAAGATGCTAAGGATAGCCCTTTGAAATGTGGCAGGAGCATTGCATAAGCCAAAAGGTAGAACTCTATAGGCAAATGTTCCCCAAGGACAAGTAAAAGTGGTTTTGTCTTGGTCTTCAGGGGCAATCTAAATATGATTGTAGCCACTAAAGCCATCTAAGAAAGAAAAGAATTTCTTTCCTGCCAAAGTGTCTAATACTTGGTCAATGAATGGAAGGGTAAAGTGGTCTTTTTGTGTTGCTTTATTTAGCTCTCTGTAATCTACACAAATCCTCCACTTTCCATTCTTCTTTGGTACCACCACAAGTGGAGAGACCCATTTACTATCAGAGATAGGGTAGATGAAGTTGACATCTAAAAGTTTTTGAAGTTCATCTTTTACAACATCTTTTAGATGAGGATTAAGTCTCCTTTGTGGTTGGCAAATGGGTCTCACGTTTTTTTATATGTAGATGTGGTGTGTACATAATTAGGGATCAATTCCTTTCATATTAGGGTAGTCCCATTCAAATGCTTCTTTATATTTCCTCAATAGTTGGATGATCTTCTTTTCTTGTTCGGAAGTGAGGTTGGCATTAATGTTCAAAGCCTTTCCTGGCTCAATTTCCACGATTTTGCTATTTGAAACAGAGGTAGTAGGTATTGTTTGATCATGAGTATCTTTAAGAGGATCTTCTTCTAATTCATTATCAAATGTTGCTTCTATCATGTGACATTGTATGTGGGATCTCGATTTATCTTGGCTAATAAAATTTTTAATGGCATCATCTTCTGTTTGGTCTTTGAAATAAAGGGCCTCTTTTATAGTTTATGGAGATCTAATATTTTCAGTGAGATATGATACAGGATGCTTGTTAGTTTTCATTATTGTGACACTTGGCTACGCTGGAGGGTATAAAGCTAGGTTCTTGATATTTTCCCCTCTAGTTATCGTCATATTGCCTTGTCGACAGCCAATATAAGCATCGGTAGTTGCAAGCCAAGGTCTGCCTAAAATCAATGGATGTCCATCAAGTCAGCTTTTGGGGTTTATTATCAGAAAGTCAGTCAGATACTCCCAGGAGTCAACGGATACCATGACATCATGTAGTGTGCCCTCAGGCCCAACCACAGATCAGTCAGCGAATTCTAATAAAGTAGAGGTCGGTTCTACTGATGCAATGCCCAGTTTTTGGCAAGTGGCAGTTATTAATATATGGATTGCAGCTCCTAGATCAACTAAGGCATTTGAGAATGTTTGACCATAGATTTGTATGGTTACTATTGGATTTCCTAGGTCTTCGTATTTAATGGGTGTTTCTTTTCATGATAATAAGTTGAATAGAGTGCCAACTACTTGGACTCTTGGATTATTTGTTATTTTCCTCCTTGGTTTCTTTATACATAATTCTTTGATAGTCTTTGCATATATCGGGATGTCTTCAATGGCTTGGAGGAATGGAATTTTTATGTACAGGTTTTTTAATTCTCCCAGAATGTCAAAATCAGTATATTGTATAGGTCGAGGTATAATTAATCATTTTGGGAATGGGGGAGAGGATGTGGTTGTTTGATTATGGGTTTGTTGTCTGGTCACATGCTCTTCTTGTGGCAGTTGTTCTATAGGTAACTGATTTTCACTTTAAGTTGTTTTATCTCCCTCTGTTTCGATAATGCACCTAGATCTTAATTGAAGGTCATTACACTCCTTTAGATCGGTTCCTATTTCTGTTGTTTCAATTATTTGAATAGATTGGACTGGTCTATTATTCGAATTAGGGTTGGGTTGGGCTAGGAGTTGTGGTCTTAAGTTACGTTTGAGGTTTTGTTGTAAGTCTGGAAGTGTAGGTTGAAAGAATGGGATGGTTCCTACTGGCTGATTCATCGGTCTTTGCCAGTTTGTCTGCCAGGCTTGACTCTATGAAGTAGGAGGGGTCCATTGTGCTGGATATACATTATTTTGCCAATATGGTGGGGTATAAGGAAAATTTGGCCAATTGGGTTGGCTTGATTGATTCGACCATGGAGATGATGAAGGGAGTCACTGTTGTGACCAATTCGGGAATGGAGGTTCATTTTGCCACATTGTATTATATTGTTGAGCATGATATTGTGGAGGCTGAAAAGAAGAAGTTGGATCTAAAAACATACCTGATTTTCATGGCTGGCATTGACGATGCTAATTGAGTAGATACACCGATTCTGGATCTTCTTTCGCTTCCTTATATACTGCTTTCAATCCAGGAAGTGAGGGAAAACTTTCCATAGAGTGATCTTTCATACAAATGGTGTGACCTTGGACTGCATCTAATGGAAACTCCTTATGGTTGTGTTTCTTTCTGCATCTGGGACAAAAGATTGCCAGATTCTGTTCTACCTCTGCTTGCTTTTGTTTGGCCTGCATAATATCAAGTTGTGTTGTCAGTGTTTCCAATATATCAGTTTTAAAATTTTCTAATAAATTTCCAATTTCTGCATGAGTCACTCCTTTTTTCAAAATTCTATTATCTCTTACAAACCGATCGAGCTCCTGATACATAAATCAATAATGTCATCAAATTTTTCCTTATCAATATCTCCTTTTCCCATAATATTTAATGTTTCAATCCATTGTTCCTTCATTCCCCTAATTAATGTTGTTTTTAACACATTATTAGACAAGGGTAATGATGCATAAAGAGATCTTTGAAAATTATACTGGAAACATTCAACATACTCCTCTAATGTTTCATTTGGTCTAGCTACCATCTGGAATATTTCATCTTTTAATTCTCTAGACTTACAATAGTCCTGATATTTTTTTAGAAAAGGCTCTTTCATTTGATCCCAGTTATTTATAACCCCACCAGCTAATCCCATAAACCATCTTAGAGTAGCCCCTTTTAATGTAGAGGGAAATAATTTCAGTTTCTGGGGATTGGTGGTATAGCCATATCATCTACACAGCACATCAAATTCAAACAGGAATGCATCTAGATCCTCTGATGTAAGACCGTGGAATGTGGGGATATGTTGAAGAGGAATTGCTTTCATAGGTGCATTAGTTGCAGTATCCACAATGGGGTATTGTAGTGTAGAGGTTTGGGTGTTTGGCTAGTTTTGGGCCATTTGGTCGAATATATGCCAAAAACCTTCTGGAATATCTAGGACGATATTCCTAGGTTGTTGAGGGGAAATGGATTTAACAGGAATGGCTTTGACAACACTTCCTTTATCTGGGATAATGAGAGTACCTAATGTCTGGGGAGATTCAGGTTCTTCAGCTTCCCTATAAATGATTTTCACGACACTTCCCTTGTCTAGACTGCTTAATGGCTGAATTACCCCAAGAGGAGATCTTGGTTCTTCAGTTTCTCCTATCTCTCCTCTTGCTTCGCAGAGGTTGCTAAGATTCCCTTCTTGCAATGGTTCTCGGCTAGAATTTTCAATTTCTTGAAAATCTTGCTCTTTGGTTTGACTTTGCACCTCAGCAAAGGCTACAAATGGTGATCCTATGGCCTGAGGGGAACTAGTAGGTTGTCTAGAAGCAACTTTTCTAGGTCCTACTGAAGGCCGAGATTTTGTTTTCTTAAGGATTTCGTCTATAAAGGTCGATCGGCCAAGGGTCACCAGCCCCTTAGCTTTGTTAGTCTTGGGTAGAGGGTTGGGATTCCTTTCTAGCTTTTTCTGCTTAGTCATGCACACAAATCAACTGCTTAGTTCTACACAAACAAAACAGCGACAATTCTGTAGGAACGCATATAGGCGAGCAGAGCTATTACATACTCCACATGCAGGTTCTTACCTTCCATTTTTAAACCCCAATTCTTTCCTAGCAGGCTCTTACACTACTCTGAGAAGAGAGACAAATGGCTACACTCTTTCCTCGGCAACGTTGCCAAAATGTCGAGTCGTAAAACGGGTCTTTTCCACCTCTAATTACCTCACATTAGTTTGTCAATCCAGGAATGTTTTGTTATTTTGAAGAGTGTCTCAGTTTGAGGTTGTCATTTGTTAGAGTAATGCTAGTAGTATAGTGCTCAAAATACAAGAGTAAATGGATGCTCAAAACAAGATCTACTTATAGTAAAGCACTTTAAGGCCGAAATCACGCATTTGAGAAACTAAGCAATTTATCAGTCAAGGGTCCAGTAACAGTAACTCATCCCTCTGTAAACTGATGTAACTAAAGATAATCAAGGAACAGATCATCAATCTTGGGACTAGACAACAAATGCCAACGCCCACTACAGTTTCAGATCGTTCTACGCAAATAATTAGGAAATGGAACAACAACTAGAGAATGGAACAACAACTAATTCTTATGAAAAACAACACCTTAATCTTCATAAGTAAGTGCAGCGATCGTATCCTACAGAAATCAGATAGCAATCTTTACTCTAAGGGTAAATCGAACAGCACATTGAAATACAATGGCAACTGATTAGCAATGAAATATAGAACAGTACTCAAAGCCAAAATGTAAGTGCACGATAAACCAAGATAAACAACACACAGGGCACACCTTGGTACTGAAAAGTAGTAATCTGATTTCGGTACCACCAATATCAATCTCAATTATCAGGACTAACGATTGTAATTCGTAATGGAACAACAATGTCAATTGAACAACAATCACGATTACATGTAAACCATAGATGAATACAACAATATCAACTTATGAATGTAACTGCATGTTTACTTTATAATTGAACAACGTTAACATTCCATAAAGACCAACAATATTATATTAATGATTAAAGGAACAACAATGTGTTACAGAGCTAGAGTAATCAATACAACATTCCTGTCACAGAGAACGAGATTTCTTAGTCAAACATAAATCAAATATAACAGAGTCGTGATGTATAATAACAAAACATATTAGATTACCGAACAAAGCTGATAATGGAAACTATGCATAAATGAAAGGTAATAGTACAGGAGAAAGTGTTCCACCAGGGACGGACCCTTAGCCTCCAGGGACATACCGCTTGAGATTATTCCAAGATCAAATATGAAACAACAACCAGGTTTATATTAATGCATTAAAATAGAATTACAGCGGATCACTTCTCAATGAGAGTCGATGATCAAAGTCTCAAATTCAGAGAAACGTTACATAGAAAAATGATAACGAATCCCCCCCTCGGGCTAGCAATACTGCCCCTTTTTATAATAGCGAAGGCGGAGATATCAATGATGAAAAAATAGTTAAAGTAGCAATCCCTCAGGATCAAAGGATCCTGAGGGATTTTCCAAACTTTTAACTCCTAGTTATCCATTTGCTTTCTTGCGCCGAGTCGATATCTCCATTTCCTTTCCCCGGCTGATATGCTTTAATTTGGATTGCCTTATTTGCATGTGGTTCCCCACCAAAGGGACAACAATTAAATTGGCCCTGTCTTTTTCTTTGGAATGGAAATCTTTCGTTTTTCCCTTTTCTTGCATGAGAAATTGCAATTATCAGTGTTTTCGTGTTGCATATTAATCCTACAGATTTTGTCATGATTTCTTATTATCTACCTAGTTCATGATGCGAAGGGGTTGTGAGTTTTAATGAAAAGATGCCAAAATAATAAAAAAAAACATACCTTCTTTAGGACTCCACAATTATCTCTTCTCTTGCATGAAGACAACTCATCAAATCAGCTTGCTTACAAAATTTCCTAGATTTATTCATCCCTGAATTTGTGATCAGAAGAATCTTTTGAGTTGAGTAATCTAGTTGTTGAAGTTGAAAAATCCAGCAAAATCAGTGACAAAGATGGCTTCCATCCGGTGAGTAGGGGATTTATTGAAACCAGTAGTAGCATTTATCCTCAAACCATTCATGATTTGGTTCAATCTTAAAAGTGTGATTTGACAATCCTAGAAAGTGTAGAAAAACTTGTAGATTCACAAGCTCATGTAATCTACTAAAGCAAGATACAAGAATCTACATCTACTATTTACAACGGAAGCCCATAAACATCAAGCAAACAATAATCAATAGAGGAATAGAAACAAATGCACATAACATGAAAATATCCATGGAAAGCCACAACTCAAAACCCCACTATCTATTTTGTATTAATCTGGAAAATCAAGATGAAATTACAATGCTTTTTCTCTCTAGAAAAATCCCAACACTCAGAAAATTCAATCTCCAACCCATAAGAAATCTTAAGGCCAAAGCTTAGCCAATTCACAAGCTCTCCAAGTCTCTATTCCAATGTGTAATTCCTATGGAGAATAGCTTGTATTTAAAGGGAAAGAAAGCCTCTAAAAATAGCACAATCCCTCAAGGTTCAGTTCCTTATTTCATGCATTGTGAGTGCAACTCAAAAAAATCTAAAACAAATAGTACACTGACCCTACACCCTAGTCTCAACTGGGTCTTTCTCAGAATTGACATGCATGAGTTTTTGAGGGTGGCATCTTTAGTTAACTAGAGTAGCACTAATTAGGTCACTAGTGTCCCAACTGACTGTTTACTCACTATTAGTTCTTGAAACTCATTGGAACTAATTTAACTAGACTTAACTCAATAAATTGAGTTAACTAATTACAACTCATTCATAACTCATCTTGAACTCCTATAAGTTATGGAGAACATATACATGTCTTCTAAAAGACTTCCAATTCGAATTTCCTAAATTAATTAAGTTAATTAAACTTAATTAATTACTTTAAAATTGCCATGAGAAAAAAATTCTAACTTAATTCACAATTGAATTCAAGGACAAATTAAACTGAAATTTCTTGTTTCCATTTCTCAACACTCCCTCTCAACAAGAAAGGGATTATCCACTATCCCGGTCCTATCTCCGTGAAACTCGAATTTACATCTTGGCAATGCCTTTGTCAAGATGTCATAATCTTGCTCCTCCATACAAATGTAATCTAACAACATGATCCACCTCAATACACAGTTTATGAGATGATGATACTGGATATCTATATGCTTGGACCGATCATGAAAAACTGGATTTTTAGAGAGTTTGATACAACTCTGATTATCACAATAAATCATTGTTGGATCCATTTGCTCACAAAACAAACCAACTAGGATCTTCCTCATCCAAATAGCCTCACATGCTACTTGACTTGCAGCCATGTACTCTGCCTCTTCCGAACTGAGCACAACTGATCTAGTTTCCTATTGTACCAAGAAACTGTAGCTGACCCAATACTAAGGATCCCTCTTGATGTGCTCTTCCTATCAGACGGAATCCCCACCCAATATTCATCAGTTAAGCCTTGAAGCTTCACTCCCCCTATCCATATGTACCACAACCCAAACTGAGTAGTGCCTCTGAGGTATCTCAATATGCACTTTTCCACATTCCAATACAACTTGGTAGTCCTAACTATCAGTTGACTAAGCTGGTTAACTGTAGAACACATATTTGGTCATGTGTTCACCAAATACATGAGTGAACCCACAAGCTACCTATAAACAATAGCTTCCACTACTTCTTCTAAAGTAGCATCCTCCTTCCTCTAGTTACCAGCTACAGGAGTCTCCATGGGTTTACTGCTCTCCATGTATAATCATCTGAGTATCTCATTCGCATACTTGCCTTGAGAAACAAACAACTCCCTATCTCCCTGGCATACCTCCATGCCAAGAAAGTAAAGCATGAGCCCCATGTCCTTCATCTCAAACTCTCTTACAAGATCCTCCTTACAAGATTTGATGAGCTTCTCATCACCTTTTAGTATGAGATCATCTACATAAAGTACAATGATCAAAAGCTTACCTTCCACCACTATGTGATATAGGTTTTTATCTTCTTCACTCTTTGTGAAGCCCAACCCAATGTAGTAGCTATCTATCCTTGTCTACCAAGCACGAGGTGCTTGCTTCAACCCATACAATTCTCTTTTGAGTAGACACACATGTGACTCATGGTCCAAGGTTTCAAAACCTTCAGGCTTCTCTATGTACACCTCTTCCTCAATCATGCCATTGAGGAAGGCAGTCTTCACATCCATTTGATGGATACTCCAACCCATCTGTGCAGATAGTGCAAAAATAGATCTGATAGATGAGTACCTTGCAACAGGAGAAAATGTCTCATCATAGTCAATCCCCTCTACCTGTGAAAAGCCACAGGCCAAAAATCTGGCCTTATGCTTCTTAACAATATCATCTACGACTTGATTTTCCTTGTAAATCCAATGAGAGATCACAACTGACTTGTCCTCCAGTATTTGGACAACATCCCAAACACTATTTCGAATTATGGAGTCATGCTCTTCGACCATCGCATCAACCCAAATTGGTTGTTGTACTGCTTCCTTAAAGGAAGATGGCTCTCTGGTGACCTCCTCTATCTGTGCTAAGAAGAGGGTGCTCCCACATTCTCCAGTGCATCATCCAATAATCTGTCAGCCTCTCTAGTGCGCTTTCTTCCCTCTTTGGAAGACTCTTCCTGAGTGGATGTATCCACTCCCAAAACCTCTGCATGTGGCTACTCCATATCAATCTGAGACTCCTAAACCTTAGGAACTAAAAGTTCCTCCTTCGCATGTACCTGAAGCTCCCTCTCAAGTGATACTCACATGGCCTTCTCCTCATCAAACTTGACATCCCTGTGAACCATTGTCATCTGACTGGTTTGCATGTACACCTGATAGTTATGGGGAGTATCAGTGTACCCCACAAAGATATCCAACTCTATTTTTGGCTCAAGCTTCTTCCATGAATCTTTGGTCACATGGCAATAAACCGATGACCCAAAAATCCTGAAGTGACCAACATCTAGCCTCTTACCGAAATAATCTTCCTTTGGTGTTTTACTCTCAAGTATCTGATGTGGACTATGATTCTGAACATAAACTATTGTGTTGCATGCCTCAGCCCACAAGTGTAGTGCTAGCCCCTGATCATGCAACATCGCACTTGATGTCCCTACTATGCTCCTATTCTTCCTCTCAGCAATCCCATTCTATTGAGGGTTATGAGGTGTCATCAACTCTCGTTTAATCCCTTCCACTGCATAGAAGTTCTTAAACTCATTGGAGACATATTCTCCACCATTATCACTCCGTAGAGCTTTAACCTTCTTGCCAAACTCTTTCTCGACCAATGCTTTGAATTCAAAAAACTTTGTGAATGGTTGATCCTTTCTCTGCATGAAAAATATCCAGCATTTACGAGAATAGTCATCTACAAATATAACGTAATACTTGTGTTTGACGGTGGATACTATCGAGAATGGTCCACACACATCTGAATGGACTCTCTTCAGAATAGACTCTACTCAACTGTCTCTATCTCCAAAGGAAGACTTGGTGTATTTTCCCAAAGTACAACCCTTGCATGTATGAACTTGCTCAAGCATACCTTTGGGAATACCGGTAGAGTTGTTGCAATATCTTCAAAGCCCCATGATGCAAGTGGCCCAATCTCCTGTGCCACAACTTGCCAATGTCTTGTCTCAACACCTTTTCCACTTTTGAACTCAAAGAAGCACAATCCTCTACCTCTATATTATAGATATTCTAAACTTGAATCCCTATCTTCTTTACTTGACCTATGGCTATGTGTCGAAGGAACGCCTTTCCTTTCAAAAATATCACATCATAGCCTCTATCCTCCAGCATGGCAATGGATACCAAGTTCTTTGTCATTCAGGGTACATGCATAACATTCTTCAAGGTGAATGGAGCCACATGGTCCCTCTGAAAAGAAATAGTGCCCACACTAGTAACACTATACTTACCATCATCACCCATCTCGGTATGCATCTTGAGATATTTCTCCTCTAGTTCACTGAATAACTATTTGTTGCTAGTCATGTGGAAAGAAGCTCCACTGTCTAGTTACCAGAGGCTTGCCATCACTGAAGACACCATGCATACAATGAGGGAAAAGTCCAATTCGAATTGTGAGGCCAAAGCCTCACCCACCTCTCCTCCTGAGGACTTCTGCTTGGACTTCTTCAAGGATAATTTGTAGCAAAGTGGCCCATCTTGTGACAATGAAAGAATTTAACTTTCATCATGTCCTTCTTCTTACCTCCATGATAAGAATCTGATTTGGAATGAGAAATTTTACCTTTCCCCTTCCTTGCCTTAATCACTAAGGCACAATTCTCTTCGTCACTAGTATTTAATGAAGAGTCATCCCTAGTGTTCCTCTCGATCTCATCCTGCATCAAATCTGACCATAGTCATTCCCAATCTGGCAGTTTCTCCCAACCATTAACAAAGTCCTAATAACTATGACAACTCTTTGGCAGTCCAAGAAGAGAAAGGCTCACCATATCCTCCTCAGAAACTGTGATTCCAACACTTCCAAGTTAATCCCAACATTGAGTGAACTTAGTCAAGTACTTTGGAATCATCTCGCCTTTCTCCATCTTGATTTGCAAAGTTTATCCTTCAGTTCCAACTTCCTTTGATCATTTCTATTCTAATACAAGTCCGTCAATGTTTTCCACATAGCATGCATAGTTTCCTTCCCCTAGAGACTCGAGACAATGTGGTCTTGAACTCCCTCAAGGATTATCCACCTTGCCTTTTCCACAAACTTCTTCCATTCGGCCAAGTTTTGTGCATTCGTAGATACTGGCTTGGGGACTTCATGATCAATGAATTCCTTCAAGCCATTATCTTCTATCACAACCTCCATCCTATCCCTCTAAGCTATAAAATTTGAGTTTCCTTCCAAGGTAGACTCAAGCCTCAACCCATGGAACATCATTTTCCGATCCTGAAGCATGTACGCAAATTCGACTTTCACTTGTAACCCAAAAACTCAAAAATTTGAAATATCCTCTAGAGAGATGATTCTAAATCAAAGATATCTCCCGCATCTAAACTTCGATTCGGCAAAATTGTTTTTGAATTTGGGTATCTTTTCCCAAGGAATTAGATCAACAATTTGTTTCTGAAAAATTTGTATAGAAATTCTCAGATATTGTCTACAAACTCTTGGCCCAAAAAACAGTCTTTCTCTGATACCATGTAGAAAAGCCTATAGATTCACAAGCTCATGTAATCTACTAAAACAAGAGACAAGAATCTACTTCTACTCTTTACAAAGGAAGCCCATAAACATCGAGCAAAAAATAATAAATAGAGGAAGAGAATTAAAGGCACATAACACAATAAATATCCAGGGAAAGCCACAGCACAAAACCTCACTATCTGTTTTGTATTAATACAAAAAATCAAGATGAAATTACAATGCTTGTTTTCTCTAGAACAATCCCAACACTTAGAAAATTCAATCTCCAACTCATAATAAAGCTCAAGGCTAAAGCTTAGCCAATTCACAAGCTCTCCAAGTCTCTATTCCAACATGTAATTCCTATGGAGAATAGCTTGTATTTAAAGGGAAATAAATCCTCTAAAAATAACAAAATCCCTCAAGGATTAGTTCCTTATTGCATGCACTATTAGTGCAACTCAGAAAAATCTAAAACAAATAGTACACTATCCCTACACTCTAGTCTCAACTATGTCTTTCTCAGAATCAACATGCATGAGTTTCTGATGGTGGAATCTTCAGTTAACTAGAGTAGCACTAATTAGGTCACTAGTGTCCCAACTAACTCTTTACTCACTATTAGTTCTTGAAACTGATTGGAACTAATATAGCTGGACTTAACTCAATAAATTGATTTAACTAATTACAACTCATTCATAAATCATCATGAACTCCTATAAGTTAGGGTCAATAGATACATGTCTTCTAAAATACTTCCAATTTGAATTTCCTAAATTAATTAAGTTAATTAAACTTAATTAATTATTTTCAAATTTCTATGAGAAAATAATTCTATTTTAATTCATAGTTTAATTCAAGGACAAATTAAATTGGAATTTCTTGTTTCCATTTCTCAACAGAAAGTTTCAGGGCCTGACAGGGAGTCGAGGCACTCAACTTCCATTAATGGTTATGTCAGGATCTTGCAACTCTAGTAGGCCTCTCGAACTAAGTCAGATATGGTTTCTCCTGCACAATCCTTCTCTTTACATGGTTTTACTTTATGAAAATTTCCTTTTGAAAAATGTTTGGTATCTCAGATGTTATTTTAAGGATTCTTCTCTTATGGGAACATTTTTTCTTCTTCCTCCTTCGCTTCTCAACAACTCTTCTTCGATTGCCTATATAAATATGATATCCTCTTCTACTTTTCCAACTGATCTTGGGTAGTACCAGAAAAACGAACATCGATAGTTTTGGCGATTGTATGTAGGCTTAGACCCATTGAGCTTGATTACGAAACCATTCATTTAGCTTGTGTAGCTAATTCTCATCAAGTCTCTTTGATCAATTGTGTCGATCGCTCATTAGATTGTGGCACACCCTTTGATCCTTTCTCTTGTGAATTCCCTATCGATGAGAGCATCATGGAGATCATGATGCTAGATGGTGCGTCATGGGACAATCATCACCATCATTCCTCATCAAAATCCATCAACAATAAGCCTAATGACCTTTATCAACCCAATATTGTTGAACTCCCTACGAATTATTTTTCCATTCATGAAGTTGATTCAGAGAAAAACATATCGAATATTGAAGAGACTCCCTCTCGATATCTTGATTAAACCCAACATTTTCAAGAATCTACATATCGGCGTGTGTTACTCTCCAGATGTGATTAAGACTTACAAAGCTCCATTTCAAGAGTTTCAGGATGTATTTTCTTGGTATTATGAATAATTTTGTGGGATTGATCCAAACATCATGGTTCACGAAATAAAAATGTATCCTGATGTTAAACCATTCTAGTAATGCCTTTGTCTAATCCATCCCAAGAAGGATGATGCAATTAAATATGAAGTTGAAAAACTTCTACGCCTTGGTTTCATCTATCTAGACCGTTTAACTAATTGGGTGTCAAATATTGTTCCTGTCATGAAGAAACAAGGAATAATTCATGTATGTGTTAATTATCAGGAAATAAATTTTGCTTTTCCAAAGGATAATTATCCCACCCCATTCATCGGCCAAATTCTTGATGACTATGCTGGTTGTGAAATCTATTCATTCATGGATGGATTTTCTAGCTATAATAAGATCAATATTCTCCCAGTGGATCAGCCTATGACTAAATTTATTTGTCCGTAGAGCACGTTTTCATACCAAAAACTCCCTTTCGAATTGAATAATTTTGGGGGTACGTTTCAGAGGGTGATGAATTACGCCTTCCATGATATCAAACACATCGTGCAACCTTATCTGGATGATCTCCTTTCTCACTCGAAACATTAGGTTGATCACCCGATGCATCTTAGGGTCATTTTATTATAATGTAAGCATTATAATATTTTATTAAAACATCACAAATCCGAGTTTTGCATTATCTCTAGCCGAATTCTTGATTTTGTGGTTTCAAAACAAAAAAATTGTATCGATCCTTTGAAGTTTTAGGCGAACATAGATCTACTTGTAGCTTCTTCCATCCTTTAGATCCAATGACTCC
>APFE031351883.1:0-10396 GCA_000404065.3 Pinus taeda | reverse complement strand
TAGTCCTCTTTCTCCCATAAAATGTATTGAAAAATGTATTCTTGAGTAAAAGGTGGTATACTACTTGGTGCCAAGATACTTATTACACAACTGACACTTCTAATTGGTTAATGAAATATTATCCATTACAACTTTTCTTGGTTTAAAGATTTAATTTATCGAAACAAAATTCTTAAACCTCCAATGCATATGATGTCTATATCTAGATCTTTTAGTTTGAGGAAAAAAAAATTGAAATTATTATCATATATTCTTGGCATTTTTATCTTGTTACTTGCATACAAATTCTAAAAAAAACAGAAAATAAACAATGGCAAGAACATAAAACATAAAATAGATATGCACGAAGATTTTCCCCTAGATCCCAAAACGAGGACTACCAGATCGATTTTTCATTATATTCCTTTCAATGTTACAATACATATATATATACATGCCGAAGCATCCATAAACCCCAATCCATTAACCCTAGATTAGAACATAATTGTAGTTCCCTTGACTAGATCTGAAAAATACCATGGACAGAAAACCATCATGCCCAAAACCATGTGCGAAATTTATGCACAAAACCATAGGTAGGTCTACCCACCTAATATAGGGTCCAAAAAAATTTCTGAGGGTACTCCCCCTGGCCCCATCGAGGGAGTATGCCCCAGGCCCCATGCAGGGAGGATATTTTCCCTTGCTAAGCCACATGCAACATACAAGTGGGGTTGTCACGCTCCTGTCACACCACCCCCCCTGCCACCATGCATGGGGTAGTCGTCGAAAGAATATAACAACAAGAAATTTGCTGAATTTTTCAAGTAGAAGAAAGCATTATGCCATTGGATTTCCCAATAGGGAATATTGTAAGACATAAAAGATTGGGAATTTTATAAGGCAATCATTCCCATAAAATCGCAATAATTTCCCTTATTGAACAATAGGGAAAAATGGAGGATCTTATTTGAAAATTTCAAGGAGAAATGGATTCAAGCTCTCCCCTCTCAAATTCCCATGAGCCAAGGATTTAAAAATAAAATTTCATCCAACTAAAATAAGAAGTCCCCAAGTTTCACCCTTAGAATTTTCTATTTTAGAGTATTTTTTTATATTCTTATAATTGGGCATGCATTATATTCGTTGCACTACCACTTCCACATGTTGTACATTGGATTAGTCCATTTGTGGTCATAGAGGTATACCCCCTTATGTGGGGTTTGTGGAGTCCAAGCACCCCTGAAATTTTTTTTGGCCATATTTTGGCACTTGGTTTTCATTTTTAGCCATTTTTTGGCACATGGTGATTTAGCCCAGGGTTTTATAGTTTTAGTTAAAGAACTACAGTTGTATTCTAAGACAAGGTAGATGGATTAGTGATTTATGGATGCCACATGATATTTATGTCTTATTGTAATATTGTATGATGATTTTCCTATTTGTATTTCCAAGGAAAAATCTATATGTTAATATGTGTGTTTTCCATTGCATATTTTCTATTTTATTAAATATATGTGTGCAATAATTAGCTTTACATAATTAAAACCAACAACATTACCATAGTCATACCATGGATGAAAATAAAAATTGTCAAACATGATTAACCATGTCTAACAATGATTAATAAAAATCAACCATAGTCATCATAAGTCAACCATGTTCAGCCATATCCAAACATGATCAAATGTGGTCACCCCTATCAAAAGAAATTCAATAATAATGAACTCATAGTAAGCCAAAGTCAACCGAGGTCAACAATAATAAACAAAGTCAACCATATGCTTAGAATAATAAGTCAAACATAAATCAACCAATGTTAATTATAGTGATCCAAAGCCAACTAAAGTTAATTATGGTCAACTATGTTCAACCATAAATAACCATGGTCAATAAAAAGTAACCATAGTAAAACATCATCAACCATAGTCATCCATTGTCAACCAAAGTTAATATGCTTATCCATAATCAACATGGTCAAACATAGTCAACCATTTCCAAATAAGTCATCCATAGTCAACCATAATCAACATGATTATCCATAGTCAACATGAACATCTATGTTGAATTGTAATCAAATATGGATATACAAATAGATCATCCATAGTCAACAATAATAAAAAATGGTTGTCCATATTCAACATGAACATCTATGATCAATTGTAGTTAAATATGATCATCAATCACACTAAAATATCAAATATTTTAATATTAATATTGATATTTTAATTCACAAATTTACTAATCCTCCTCTTACATATTAATGGCCAACTAACGTAATAACGTGCCAACTAACATAATAACATAATCAAATTTCACTAATTAATTTTCACTTTTCAAAATTAATATTGTGAACTAACACATTTAACCAGAAACACGTTAAACCCCTTTTATATAATTGTAGTACTAATTAAATGAAATGAAATAACAAGTTCACCATTTAATAGGATACCAATTTTAAAATCGTCACATATTAAATTTGATAGGTTGTTGCAAGCCATATTTACGATCGTGGTTTATTTTTACTTTATACATTTTAGTAATGAATTTATTAAAATAAGGGAGCCACTACCGTGGCGGTAGTCCCTGCCGGGGTCTGCGACAACAACAATACAAACACTCGAGAATAAGAAAGTATACGATGATGGAGCTAGATTGCTAAAGGCCTCTTGAACATGAAAATGATTTCACAGAGTTTATAAAAACACAACTCTATGTAGTTTTTTGCAAGGGATGACGAACACTCGGATATTTATATCTCGGATGGATATAAAAAGGGGTTTAAGCTAAGAGCTGCCAAATTACAATGTGACTCGGTATTTTGAAGTAAAACCTTCCACTCCCACCAAAGGCTTTATTCCATAAGAAGCTCCACAAGTAGTATTCATCACCAAAACTTATGCGTTGCCTCATCATGTCTATGACATATTGGTTGGCTTTCTTCGTCACGGGTTGTTGACCAACAGATAGCTACTTGGTAATAATTCTAGAGAGTGAGGGCAGGTAAGCTACTTTGCCTCCACTCCCACTTAGGCGGGTCACCTAGCTACAGTGCATGTAACATATAAGAAGTAACATATAAGAAGGCTAAAACTTTTCACTTGCACTGTTAGGTGGCTTTGGTTACCAGGACCAAACAGTTCTGTTGTGAATGATTTATATGCATTGCTGGGCCTGGCTTTCCAATGATCATTAAGGCAGTGGAATAATTTGTACAGTACATTCAGGCACGCAACAATTGCTTCACAGATTTTGCAATTTATATTCATTTACTGTATCTGAGCATGCCAAGTCCATGGGTTTTCTATAGTGAAATATATAGAAAAAGTATATATATTCCCATTATCGTGATGGGCCAATATGAACAAACAACATACTCCTACATTTGCCTGAACACCTGTCGAGCACTTTGTCTTCCAATGACAAAACAATGGATTTGTTTATCTATGAAAAAAGGAGCTCTAAATGCATGAGTGATCAACTATTCCACTTTCATGTGGCAACAAAATGTCTATATTCTTCTCAAATGCAATTACATGAATAACATGCCTGATACATTATTCCTGAACTGGGCTTTTTCTTTGTAGAACAAAAATATTGTTTGCAGGCTCTCATCCCTGGAAATCATTCGAAAGGATAAACAATGAAATTCTCGCTTAATTTACTTTTCTTCATTTGTGATAACAGTGAAATAGAGTTACCAATGTATTTGGTGGTGAAATCCATCTCTCCGTCGATACTCACCTCTAGACGCTCTTCAGTTTTCACTGCCAGTGACCAAATTCAATTTCTCCATTAGTAAAGTATTTTTCTTATACTCCCCATAGAATTACTTTGCCTATGTCTGTTTATTCTCAATATGATTATTTAGTGAGATTAATCGGGCATATTAAAAATGTAGTTCTTTCTACTTATACAGAAATGGTTTTTCAAGGAGCATTGCCATGGCGAGGGAGTCGGTGCCATTCATTCTGTGAAAAATGGTATTTCACTCATTTTGTTTTATGAGTTTATCCAAAATGACTACATAACCGTGGCTTTGAAAAGAAAACCAATAGATGGTATGGCTAATTAAAAGCTTTAAACCCAGCGATTATATACTTTGGGTCTACTCAATTGGCAGGAAATCAACTTAGGAAAAAAAAAATATAGAGCATGAGTGTTAATTTACTAGACCTTCATTGAATAATTGAAAACTTTTGCCTTTAGGCCCATAAAGTATAAAAATATAACATGCAGAAATACAGAACCCACCTTGTTTCTGAAAACTGAAAAACATAAAAATAAATAAAGAAATATCGTTGAGGCTAGAGAACATGCCTCTCAATTACCCCTCAGTAAATAGAATGTGACAATGGCCATCAACTGTTTGGCTTGTTTCTGAAAACTGAAAAACATAAAAATAAATAAAGAAATATCATTCAGGCTAGAGAACATGCCTTTCAATTACCCCTCAGTAAATAGAATGTGACAATGGACATCAACTGTTTGGCTTCTTTGTGGTCTGCTATTTATTCTTTACAAATAATAAATTAGTAAACACAGAGAACAAACCCTCTAATATTATGAGCAGACAATTATGATGCTAAGTAGGAATTTTCGTTATGCATGCGTCAATTTAATCATAAAACAAATAGTTTGGTTTTAAAACTAAGTGGGAAAATCCTCTCAGGTGATAAGGCCAAATTCCATAAGAACGTCGACAAACTTATTGCAGAGCCAAGAAAATAACTATTGAGTACATACATAAAATGATATAGAGAAGGCAATGTTGTCAAAAACTCCTTTTAAAAACATGTCGAAACAATAGTGAATGTTGTATTAAAAAAAATTAAAGGAGTTGCCATATACATATAAACTTTATAGTTAATATAGAAGTAAAATGGTCGAAAAACCTCTTGGATAATAAGTATACATGTCAACTGTCTATATATTTAATTATACACTGAGAATAACAAAGGTTTTGCATAACTCAGTGTAAAGAAACCCCTTCGAAATGCAAGCCAATACTATCAATCAACTTGAAGCGTCATAGGTCCTGACATAAAACAACTATAAGATATCATGGAAATTTGCAAGTCTGAACAACCCTCGAATAAGCTATTAAACTCTAAATTGTTGGGACTACTGAAAACAGGTCGAAAGTAGCACCGGGAGGAAACAAGCACTTTGTATAAAATAATCCTACCCTAAAATAATCTCGCCTACCAATCCATCGAACCAATCTAAACAACCAAGTAATGAAGGGCCAAACTGAAGCAACGGAGATTGTCAAGCACTGATGCTGAGATCCTGGAAACAACGATCTATCTTTAAAATCACTGAAAGTAAACTGGGGCACTATTTTGCATTCCTATCTCTAAAACTGTTATGAGGATGGAAAGTTGGAAACTTCATATATATACATACATAATACATATATAATATATATATATATATATATATATATATATAGTATATATATATATATATATATATATAATTATATATATATATATATATATATATATATAATGAAAAACAAAATTGTTGCCATCTTTATAATCACTCAATGATATCACGGGAAACCATGCAATAATGTGCATACGATACTCCATTCAAGCTCTATTTTGGAATTGAGAAATGCTTCCAACACTCGACCGTGTAAATGCAAAGCACCTCTTATATAAGCTTGCATCATGCACGGAATGAATGCATGTATTGCTCTTCTCCATATTTTATGGAGAAAAAAACCAAACGCAAAAGAGATTCAGTTAGAAAAATCCGATGCCATTTAAATCCAATGCTCCAGAAATAGATATGATATATAACCATTTAAATCCAATTCTCCAAAAATAGATGTGATATATAGCCATTTAAATCCAATGCTCCAGAAATAAATATATATCTAGATGTGGTATATAGGCATTTAAGTCCAAGGCTCTAGAAATAAATATGATATATAACCATTTAAATCCAGTTCTCCAGAAATGATATATAGCCATACGGATACATATCTACATGCAATAACAAACCCTTGATACAAATTTTAAATGCAATTGTTCCAAGTAGAAACTCTTAATAACTCTCAACCATTCATTCCCTTGCGTGGAATATTGCAAGAATGACTCTTTCATTGCCTCTTTCCTTCTCTCTATACATATAAACCATTCATTGCCTTGCTTGGAATATTGCAAGAATGTCACTTTCGTTGTCTCTCTCCTTTTCCCTGTACATATAATTCATTGATTTAAATAAAATAGAATTATTTAATAGATTCAAAGACAACAGAATCAATCAACTATATATAATATTAATTTATGTTAATATTCATTGATTTAAAGAAGATAGAATTATTTAATAGATTCAAAGAAAATAGAATCAATTAACTATATATAATATTAATTTATGTAAATTTTATACTCACGTATCCAATATATGAGGTATGTATTAATAAGGTTTTGATGATTAATGAGTAAGGCATTATCCTGAACATTTTGATCGATGCTCTCATTAACATTACCGCTAACTTTTTCATTTACATTATCATAATTAATCGACAGATTATTTTCATGCTGAAGAATATTTTTCGATCTCTGCTCTAATTTCGGTGGACTTTCCTAGACATTTTTCTGCGCATTTTTCTCAAAACTTTGCGGAATACGAACATTCTTGAGCTGAATAAAAACGCTTGAGCTCGGATTTTCGTACCTCGCGCTGGGATCCACATCGGAAGACATGCAACTAAAATTCATCAAGCCAAGTCCGGGACATAGGCCAATTCCCATGCCTTTACCACCATTTCCATCACTGCCATAGCTAAAACTGAGATTTTCACAGCCTTCCCCGATCTTCGCCTTGTTCGAGACTTTTTATGGCCTTAAAACTAGCAGAAACAGATCAACCATAAAACTGCACGGAACTCGACTCTCCGGTGACCGATCTGGACAATATTTAACTCCATATTTGCAGCGAAAACTCGGGATTCAAACTTTACCATAAAGATTTATGGATTCGCAGCAGAATCGGTGAAAATGCAGAGGAATTTTCCGAGATGCTATCGGGCTCTGTAATGAACGCAGGGTCCCTGCTGTTGGCCTTGAATGCACTGCACACCATGGTGACTCACGGTGAAGGAAAGTGTTTGAATACAAAACCTTAACGCAAGTTGTAGAGCTAACCTTCCATGTCGGCACCATTTTGCACCTGTGCAGGGGAAATCTTCTTCTAGGTATCCTCAAACTTACTCCGGAGAAACCATTTCTAGACCACCGTGGATGCCCCTGCATACTTCAACGATATCCAAATATTATTCCTGTGAATAGTTCAATAATTATTCTGATACATGTGGTTATATATATGTATTAAGGATTTGTATAGTAAATGAACGTGGCTGGCCCTGACAATATTTTGATACATATATTATGTTGTGATTACTAACATCATGTGGATATTATAAATATTTTAATGAATATCTCAGGATGCGATGAATAATATACTTGGAAAATGATAAAATCTAATACCGAGAAGTAACTAGAAATACATGATAGAGGATGTTTACTGAATTCCTGTAAATCCACTCTAAAGAGTAATGCGATGTAGTGAATATTTTATCAAAGGCGTATTCAAATTACTGTTAATAATTTTAGATATATATATATTCTGGTGGTCGAAGTTAATTCAATGCAAACATGAAGAATTACTTCTGAGTGAGAAATTATATTGTGCTTAGAACTCAAAGCTCAAAAAAGAAGATTAATCGGTTCGGTTGTGTAGGACTAAGATTTATTTATGAAAAACGATTAGCTAGTGATCTTGAGGTTAACTTAGAGGAAATGATCTCGAGGTTAACTTAGAGGAAATGAATAATCTCAAGTCAAAAATGAACTCTAGAAAACAAAATAGGTAATGGGAAATGAAGCCAACGTCCTGTTAAAATTATCGCTTAAAGTAAGAACAGGCCTATAACTTATATATATACGGAAAGGAAAGAAAAACAAGTGTAGGAGTTATGCTAGATGTTGGAGTGATTGTATTCTGGCATTGAGAAAATTAAAGGCCGAAACTTCTGGACTTACTAGAAGGGCAGCTTTAATTAGAGTAACAGTGGTTATTTTCATATTCATTGAAGAAATGAAGCATTGTTCTGAACATAAATAGGATTCATTAAGAATTCATTAAAAGCATTTCATACCATTTTGTGAGAGAAATTCAGTCGATTATTTGTGACACATTCTCAAATCAAGAATAATAAAAGCCTATGTGTTGTCGAGTTGTTACTTAGTCAACTATTACTAGTATGTAATTAACACTGTTAAACCATGAAACACTAATGGTAAAGATAGATGAGTCGAAACAGAATTAAAGACGGAGCAACGTTAAATCTCTTTTCCTTATTTTTACATTGCATGCCATACTCATGTAAGTAACTCCATTTTCACTAAATTTTACCTCTGCAAATTAGAGTCATAGAAATCATGTGACATTAGTCATTGTATTTGCACTTGTAAATAAAAGAAAAGGAATGCAGTGCCAAGTCTAGTAGAATATAGAAGTGCATACAAATAATGGAGAACGAGAACCATAGAGCTATTTTTTCTTTTAAAGAAAATGAGATGAATTATACAGTCATAAGTGACCCCATTATTAAGAAAATAAAGGCATGTGATGGAAAATACACAGCAATTGTAAAACATTTACAGTCCCTGTGCATAGGTGGCATATTAAAAGTGATTTCTACAATGAAATGGGCCTAAGTTCACAGAGTGGTGATGAAAACCCAGGACTGTAAAAGAAAACCTATGACAATTAGGAGAAAAATTTTAGAGCGAGGACCAGAAGAAAGACAACATGAATTTGTTAGGGGTCGCATTGCACTATGGTAGAACCACCATAAAATATACCTGGAACAAACATATTTCTTGTGAACCGACGAATTCGCTGGAACAATTATGGTGCATCCAGAGGAACAAGGAGGGGCACACCAAAGACCCCTAAACTTGCAACAGTGCACTTCGGCGGTAAACCTGTGTATATAAGAGAGTCAATGCGATAGAAATTTAAAAAAAAAAAGACTTAATTGAGTTTTAGAACCAAAACAAAAATGAAAAGAATGTGAAAAGTATGAACGCTCCGTTAGTGAAGCAGACTTCTTCTGTTCAGGAATACTGACCTTCTTTCGTTCAGGAATACTGACGGTTTCCTCACCGTCACCTATGTTCATGACAAGCCTCCCATCTTTATCAAATTTGATCATAGCCTTCGCTGCTTCCAGCCATGGAAAGCCAAGTAGGAAATTGTAGGAATCCTTAGGTTTATCAAATTTGATCATATCCTTCACCGCTTCCAGCCATGGAATGCCAAGCAGCAAATTGTAGGAATCCTTGGGATCTGGCATGCTGAGAACATGGAATGTAGTCACAATTCGAATCCGGCCAACATCAACGAGGATGTCCTCGATCACGCCTTCTAGAATTCTCTCATAATCCCGAGGAAAACGCAGAGCATGAGTACTCAGCCTGGTGGGTTTGAGATCCAGAGACTCTCTTACATGAAAAGGAATTATACTCACTTGGGCAGCACACCCCATCTTCAACCATATGCAAACATCTGTCTTGCATGAAGGACACGCTGCAGAACAGTACCAAAACTTAGGACAAACTAAGTTGCGTTTAAAATGTTGGCATATCAACCATACTTTGCATCGAACAACTTGAAGGTTGTAATAAGACCCCAATTATTTTCAAAACCAAAACTTTGGTTAAAAAAATTTTGAATCAAAATTCCGAGCATTAAACTTTGGTTAAAATGCCAAAACACTGAAAATAAAATGGTCAAACTATGAACTAATACTCGGTCAGCGATCGATCGATCGCTAATAGTCCTAGGCAGGGACTAATAATAATAATAAAATATTGCAATTTATATATTGTTGTGAACATCTTACATAAGTAATATTATATTTATTTTATATATAATAAACATTTTACAAATCATTATGGGAAGATGTTGTTCCGAATGTCTATGTGAACCCAAAAAGATCACATCAACTGAGTTCCATTTTAAAAGTATTATTTAATTTGTTTAAAAAAAGTAAAACATTAAAATTCTATACTTCGTTTATTTCACAGATGCTTTAAATATTACTTAGCTATCTAGATCATTCGAAATATCTTGAATATTTCTGGGTTATCTTAAATAGGCGGACTAACATAGTTTGATTTTAAAGATGGATTCTTTTCAAAAATAGTTTGTGAAGATTTGTATATCTACAAAATTGTGCAACCTTGAGATCGCAGACAAGGTACGAAGGTCTCTGAAAATTGTGGCGAAGCCGTGCCATCAACAAACGAAGAGAAGAAGGAGGAGAAATATCTTTTAGTTTGACAAGTTATCGGATTGATCAATTCTAGTTCAGGCTGAAGGCGCGGGACTGTGC
>APFE031351882.1:297130-307306 GCA_000404065.3 Pinus taeda | reverse complement strand
AGCTAAGAGAATGGTTGATTTGACTAGGTTAGGAGGTAAAATGAACCCATATAATTACCCATTTATGAGGCTCATCAATGCCATCCTTTTCAAACTTATAACAATAGCTCTCTCCATCATGTGTCACCTTCCTATCAAACTGCTATGGGCGAACTAAAAGAATGTGACAAGCATCCATTAGCATTATGTCACAGAGCACCTTGTCTTTATACCTGCCTATCTGAAACTCAACTTCACTTTGTTCATGCACCAACAATTGGTGTCCTTTTTGCAACCACGATACCTTATAAGGTGTGGGGTGCTTAATCTTTTTTAATCCCAATTTTTCCACCATTTCTTGGGATACTAGATTGTCCGTACTTCTGCTATCAATCACAAATTTATAGCATTTTCCTTTTGCCTTACACATTGTATTTAATAAGGATTTCCTTTGGATTGGTTCAACAGTCTCCTTTGCCAGCTTTAACAAGACTTTGTGCATCATCAACACCTCTCCAGTCTCTGGCATATTCTCTACCTCAAGTACTTGTGCCTCTACTTCTTCATTTTGAGCTATGTATGCACCTTGTTGTCCTATATTCTCATTCTCAGGACATTCAAAAGATTGGTGACCCAATTTGTTACATCTATAACACCGATAGATAGTCCCTCTGCCTCTTTCTCTACCTCTACCTCTCTGGTAAGGTCTTCCTCCTTTGCTTCCACCTTCTTTCTCTAACTGCCATTTCTGATTTGAGTTGCCTTCATCATTCTTTTGCACATGGAGCTTTCCTCTTCCATTTATCTGTCCTTTCCATTTGGAAAAACCACGTCCTCTACCAAAGCTTTGCTTCTTAGCTATCTTTTCTTCTGCCTTCAAGACGCACTGGTATGCGTCCTATATTGTCCTTGTAGAAAGTATGCTTATTTCATCTTGGATATATAACCTCACCATTGATATACCTTGTTGTCTTCTCTGGGGTATCTTCTACATAGCCTACTCTCAAATTCACCTTGTAATCTCTTCGGTGTAGTCCCTCACTGTCATTATCTTTTGTTTAAGATTTTTCATCTGTTTGTAAAGAGTTAGTTGGTAATCCTTTGGCAATAACTTACTCTTCATCTTTGCCACCATTCTATCCCAACTCTTGATCAATGGTTTGTCCTTCTTCCTTCTTTCAGCCTGTACATTTTCCCACCATAGTCCAGCATGGCCTTTCAACATTGTCACAACAAAATTGACTCTCTTTTCCTCAATTTCCTTGTACTCAAAATACTTGTCCATCTCACATATCCAATCTATTAGATTCTCATCTTTCAAGCCGCCATCATAAAGAGATATTTCAGGCTTTGGCCTTGAACTTGAACCCAATACTGCTCTCAACAACTTAATCTCAACAACTTGTTCAACAGATGCTGCTCCTTCTTCTTCAAGTTCCTCTTCATCCTCACTAACATCTCTACCTTTAGGATCCAATTGTCTCCCTACGTCCATGGCTTCTAACTGAACTTGCAGTCTCCTTATCTCTTCCCGGAGTTTTGCATTACCCGCAGGTCTGACTCTGCGACCTCATGCCATTCCTGCTCACCTATTAATATATGTATATTATAGAGACCAACAACATTAAGGCTCTAATACCACAAATTGATGGCTGCTATATCTGCAAACCATATGTGTTGGTACAAGGGAACAACAAATCATTTTTTCTAGTTTCAATTTCTGCAACCACAGGCATTGGTGCAAGGGAACAACAAATCGTTTTTTTCCAGTCATGTAGTCTATAAAAACACAGTTTAAATATCACTTCGGAACTCCCCAACCAAGGATATTTTTGGAAAATCGCTCGCAAATTACCAAATAGACCCTACTCTACACAAAACCCAGATGGCGGAATTTCAAATTTCATCTTCCTTTGATCATAAATTGACCCACAAGTTTGATGACGATTTTCCCTTATGAATTTCCCTTCTTCTGTTGGCTTGATACAAAGTGCTCTATATTATCGAATCTGTAATGTAAATGACTCATTCCAATACACAATATTTGATGCAAACTATTGTGAAAATTTCTAACATGAAATTCTACTGCAGTAACTAATTTATTGCACCTACTTATATTTTACAATAATTTATTTACGAAACCCTTCAGTAAACATTAAAATAAATTCTACTACAGTTAACACATAATTACATAGAGAAAATAATAGTGATATACAAGCACAAGAATCAATCACATCAACACAAGTGTTTTTGGACAATTGTCCCTGGAAAAACCTAATCTAGGAAAACTGATGTAGCAAATGAGGGTTTTATTAATCTTCAATAACAATCGCTTTACAAGGAATGATTCCACCAAAAAACTAAGGCACTTCTGAGAGAAAAAATCTAAGACAAAGTTTCTCTTCCTCCTGGAGAATTTCCGAGACCTTGGAGACCCTACACCCACCTCTGCGTCACTTCTGCATCACTTTGCATCAGTGTGCATGAGGACCACGTATCCAATGGTGTTGTCTCCTTGCTCTTCCCTCTGCATTGTCTCTCGAATGCCCTGCATCACCTCCTCCTTAGTCACTGACTACTATTGATGCCCTCATCTTCCTTCACCCAACAACTCTCCCTCTAAAATTGAACTCCTTCTCCTTGAGAATCGATTTCCCTCAGGGTACTAAGTATTTTCCTAGTGTATCTCCAAATGACTCTCAAGTATTCTCTTATACTTTTCCTATTGATGAATCAACGAAAGTAAAATTGATCCTCGTCTCTTAGAAGCTTCTCACCCATATATTTATTAAATTATACCCATTAATATTTTTATTTTCCTAAGTTTAGACCTAAAAACCCATTACAAATATTAATTATTTTAATAACTCCTCATCCGGGTGGAATTTCTCCAAACGATTTTTGGGTCTTGGATATCTCATGTGTTCTAGCCCCTCCACAAAATTTCGGAGCTAGATCACATCCGATGCTACCCAAACTCAACATTCCCTCTTAGTGAGGAATGTGCTCTAGCAATACTTCTCAACAGAAGCATCACATTGATCCACGACATCGGTCCTCTACATTGTTGATGCTCGTCCAACTGTACCTCATCCACTGCGTTGTTGCAACATGTATTGTTGCCCATGACCCTATAACTGTCACTGCTACATCTGTAATGCAGCTCCCTATGAATATGTTGCATCATGCTACGCATAGAATTGTCACTGCTAACTGTTGCACTTCAACTCCTTATACTATCCACTTCTGCTACTGAAACAGATTCTTCACCATCCCCTTCTTCTCCTTGAAGTAAACAAAGTTTTTTCTTCCTAGGGCCTTGGTGAGAATGTCTACAACTTGTTGTCCTATTCGGGTGTACCTCAACTGTATTGCCCCTCATTAGACACAGTCTTTGATAAAGTGACACTTGATATCAATGTGCTTCAACTGATCATGAAAGAATGGATTCTCAAAGAGCTTGATGCAACTTTGATTATCACACAAAATACTGGTCTCTTCCATCCTTCTTCTAAATAGATTCACAAGAAATTTCCTAAGCCATATGACTTCACACGAAGTTGTGATAGCTTCCATATATTAGGCTTCAACTAAGATCAGAGCCATGGATTTCTATTTCCTACTACACCAGGAGGTCATTCCTAATCTAATGCTGAAATAGTACCCATTGGTACTTTTTCGATCCACTGAACTTCCAACCCAATCTGCGTCAGTGAAACCACTCAACCTGATGTCATTTCCTTGGGTGTACATTAGTCCATGCTCGATTTTTCCTCGAATATATCTGAGAACATGCTTGGTTGTTTCCTAGTGCGCCTTCTTTGATTCTACCATGAACTGACTAAGGGTGTTGACAATGTAACAAATGTTTGGCCTGGTATTGACCAAATACATCAAGGACCCTATGAGCTGCCTGTATAAGGTGGGATCAACTGCTTTATCTTTGGATGCATCAATATTCTTTCATTTGGTGATCATTGGATTAGCCATAGGTCTACAGTCCTACATTCTGAACATTTTCAAAATCTTTGTAGCGTATCTCCCTTGCCCAATGAAAATTTTACCCTTCTACTACCAAACTTCCAACCCCAGGAACTAATGCATCCGTCCCAAGTCCTTCATGTCAAATTATGTGGCTAGGTTCTCCTTGCAATATTTGATGAGCCTAGATGATCATATCAAAAAAATATCATCCACATATAAAACCAGGATTAGAGGCTCATTCTCTATAACCAGATAATAGAGGTTAGGATCTACGTCACTCTTGACAAATCCCATCTTCTGCAAGTAGCCATCAATTCGACCGTAACATGCTCTAGGTGTTTGTTTAAGCCCATATAGAGCTTTATTCAATCTACACACATGCGATTATTCTCATGTGTCTCAAAACCCTCTACTTGTTCAATGTATACTTCTTCTTCTATCACCCCATTCAAGAACGTCGCCTTAACATCAATCTGGTGAATCTCCCACTGCATCTAAGCTGTAAGGGGTGTCACAGATCTAATAGAAGTATACTTGGCTATTGGGGTGAAGGTCGCTTCATATTCTATCCCTTCCTTCTGAGAAAACCCCTTTAGCCACATACCTGGCTTTGTATTTTTCTACATTGCCATCTATAGCATATTTGACTTTGTAGATCCATCTCGACCCTACAACTAACATGTCCTGAGGCCTAGGTACCACTTCCTAGACATCATTGACTATTATGGAATTATATTCCTCCACCATAACATTTGCCCATACTTGATGTTGAATGGCCTCCTGAAAACTCAAGGGTTCTCCAACCTGAGCCACCAAGGCTTGGTATCTCTCTGGCTATCTAAGCTCCCTTTTCTCATTCCTAGGTGCCCTGAAAAAATCCTCCGCATCTCATAGTATCTATCGAAGTTCCCAGCTCATTCTACAACTGGTAGTGGGTATATCTATCTACTCATCCGCTTCCTTAGGCTCCACCTCTGGATTTTTGTGTTTAGGAGAAATAATAGTGTTAGTTTTTGTTGGTCGAAGTGGCTGGACCAACAAACCATCTTTTGACTTCTCTTCAGAAGGCATTTCTCGGGATTTTCTGAAGGCTCTGTCCTCCATGAACTTTACATCCCATCGAATTAACATCTTCCTATTCCCCGAAAGATATACTTTATATGCCTTATCATTCTCGCTATCCTACAAGATATCCTTTCTTCGTAGTCTGATCCAATTTCTTCCTTTTCTCTTCAAGTACATGGCAATATTCCAAACGCCTAGATATCCTAACATGACTCACCTTAGGCTTCTTACCAGTAAAGACACTTTTTGAAGTAATCTTACCTAATGCCTTGTGAGGAGTCCTGTTCTGGATATACACTGTCATCTTGCATTCTTCTACCCATAGAAACTTAGGCATATCCTGATCGTACAACATTTCCATGGTTGCTTCAACAATAGTCCGGGTCTTCCTTTCTGCTACTCCATTTTGCTCCAGATTATAAGGGGTTCTCCACTCTTTTCTGATGCCTTCCCTTGCGCAAAAATCATTGAAGTCCTTGTCAATGTATTCTCCACCATTGTCTGAGCGTAATATATTTATCTTCTTTCATGTTAGATTCTCAACTAGAGCCTTGAACTCTTTGAATCGACCAAAAACCTTATCCTTGGTTTTTAGAAAGTAGATCCAAGTCTTTCTGGAATGCTCATCAATAAAGGTGACAAAATGTTCTGCACCACCAAGAGATTTTGTGGACATGAGTCCGCAAATATCTGAGTGTATCAATCCCAGAACACTCTTAGGTGTATTATTGCTTCTGGGAAATGTTGCCTTGGTGTACTTACCTAATGCACATCCTTTGCATACATCATCTTGTTTAGTACCTAATTCTAGAACTCCTGATATTTTTTTCTCGAGAATTCTCAGAGCCCCATGGTGTAAGTTTCCCATCCTCCTGTGCCATAGTTCATTCAAATCTTTATCCCCACTACTGCCTATCAGTGCCATTGGAGATCTAGCTATAATCTATACAACCTGTTACTTTTGATTCCAATCTCGACCTTCTTTTTCCAACTCGGGTGTTTGACATATACTTTCTCCTTAATGAAGAAAAAGTTATAGCCCTTGTTTTGAATTTGAGAACAGAGATTAAGTTTATCCCCAATCCTAGCACATGCAACACATTGGTTGCCCAAAGTCGATCCCCTGCTTCTATTTGAAAGACTAAAGTACCTCTTCCTATGGGGGTACACTTTTCCTTATTTCCCATGGTGATCTGAAAATTCATCCTTTCTTCCTGATATTTCAAAAAACATTTTCGTATTCTTGTAATATGTCAGGAAGCTCCATTATCTATATACCAAACCTCATAAGAGGTATAACTCGCTAGGCAAGCGACTCCTTCTTCTAGTCTGGAAGCTAACATAGAATAATCGTGATCCATGTTCTTCGTGCTCTCTTCTTTCTATGGAGATCTGCGTGAGTTCCACTGAGTTGACGCCTCGACATCATGCTCCTGACTCATAGTAGATGCTTCAATCTTGTTTCCCGAACGTGGCTCTAATACCATGTGAAAATTTCTAACACGAAATTCTATTGCAATAATTGATTTATTTCACCTACTTATATTTCACAATAAGTTATTTATGAAACCCTTTAGTAAACATTAAAATAAATTCTACTGTAGTTATCACATAATTACATAGAGAAAATAACAGTGATATAGAAGCACAAGAATTAGTCACATCAATACAATTGTTTTTGGAAAATTGTCCCCGGAAAAACCCAATGTGGGAAAACCGGTGCAACAGATGAGTGTTTTATTAATCTTCAGCAAAAATCGCTTTACAAGGAATGATTCCACAGAAAAATTGAGACACTTATGAGAGAAAACACTTGAGACAAAGTTTCTCTTCCTCCTGGAGAATTTCTAACACCCTATAGACCCTTCATTCACCTCTGCATCACTTCTGCGTCAGTCTGCGTCAGCCTATGTAAGGATTGCGTCTCCAATGGTGTTGTCTCCCCACTCTTCCCTCTACGATGTCTCTCGAATGCCCCGCGTCACCTCCTACTCAGTCACTGACTGTTGTTGATGCCCTCCTCTTCCTTCACCTTGAAAATCTCCCTCTAAAATCGAACTCCCTCTCCTTGAGAATTGATTTCCCTCGGGGTACTAAGTATTTTCCCGGTGTATCTCCAAATGACTCTCAAGTATTCTCTTATATTTTTCATGTTGATGAATCAACGACCGATATTAAGTCTCTAATCAATGACTAAGATTAAAACATACTTGATCCTCGTCTCTTAGAAGCTCCTCACCCATATCTTTATTAATACCCCTTAATATTTTTATCTTCCTAAGTTTAGACTTATGAACCAATTAAAAATGTTAATTATTTTAATAACTCCTCATCTAGGTGGAATTTCTCCAAACAATTTCTGGATCTTAGAAATGTCATGTGTTCTATCTGTAGGAATTTACAGGGTAAGTTCCTCAGACAGAACACCAAAAGGACACCGCTCACAAACAGATCACAGATCAATACACCAGTACTTTGACGTGGTTAAAACCCTCAGAGAGGGAAACAGTCCATGGCCTACGCCAACGTGGCTACTACAGGCAATTTATTAATAAAAGAATGAAAATTTACATAAGCTTCTCTCATGCACGGTTAACCTACAAATGACCCTCCATGCACTTTAAATAGAATTCATGGACCAATCGGGTGTCAAACCACGGATCAAGTTCGGTAATACCGAGGAGAGAAGGAACCGTCGGATCACTACATATCGTGACCGTCGGATTGTAAGTTACAAATGTACATAGTAAAGAAACACACTTTACCTAACTCTATACTAGACCAAGTTATACTTAACTATTCTATGTGTCGGAATATCCTAACATCCCCCCTTAAGAACAACTTGGGATAGGATTGAAGGATTTACAAATATGACACAATAGGAGAAGGAAGGAGGCACTAGAGCCTATCTCCCCTTATTGACAACTTCCTGAACTCCAAGCATATATCGAAGTTTAGTGAACTTCGCCTCTGTGAGAGCCTTTGGGAAGATGTCTGCAACATGATCATCTATTGAACAATATTGCACTTCAAGAACATGGTCATGAATGAGTTTTCTGATGAAGTGCATGTGTAGTTCAATGTGTTTGCTGCGTTGATGCTGGACTGGATCTTTGCATAGCTGAATGGCACTTTGATTATCACACCAAAGTGTGGTTGGATGCTGCTGCTCAAAGCCAAATTCTGATAGGATCTGACGAAGCCACAAGGCTTCCTTACTAGCTTCCACGGCACCACGATAGTCTGCTTCTGCTGACGAAAGAGAAATGGCAGCCTGTTTCTTACAAGCCCATGTAATAGGTCCTGAACCAAGAGTGAAGACATAACCGGCAGTAGACTTCCGATCATCAGGGTCACCAGCCCAATCAGAATCAGTGAAACCAACTAATAGAGGAGATGCTTTGGCACTGTAATGAATCCCAAACTGTACTGTACCTCGAACATAACGAAGTATTCTTTTAGCTGCTTTCCAATGACTTTCACGGGGGTTTTGCATAAAACGAGCAACAAGGCCAACAACAAAGGAAAGGTCAGGACGAGTATGGGTTAAATACAAGAGTTTTCCTACAAGTTGACGGTATAAGGTAGCATCAACTTCAGGAGAAGTACAAGTGACTGAAAGTTTGACTCCAGACTGAAAGGGAGAAGGAGCTGGCTTACAATCTTCCATGTGAAAAAAGCGAAGAAGATCACAGGCATACTTGGATTGGGAGAGGAAAATACCCTCCTTGGATTGCAAGACTTGAAGACCGAGAAAATAGTGTAAGTGTCCTAAGCCTGTCATTTCAAATTTCTTTTTAAGGCTGGACTTCACATGGTTTATAAGGTTGGGATCACTACCAGTAAGAATAAGATCATCAACATAAAGAACAAGGATGATAAGAGAGTTGCCCACTTTCTTGGTGTAGACAGTATTGTCAGAATGACACCTAGAAAAGCCAGATTCTAAAAGAAAGCTATCCATTTTGGCATACCAAGCCCGAGGAGCTTGCTTGAGACCATAAAGAGATTTCTTAAGTTGACATACAAGGCTGGAGTCTGTTTGGATGAAGCCAATGGGTTGTTCATATAGATTTCTTCATGCAAGTCCCCATGCAAGAAGGCAGATTTAACATCCATCTGATGGACTTCACATTTTAAAGAGGCAGCAAGGGAAAGAACAAGGCGGACAGAGTTCATTTTGGCAACGGGGGAAAAGGTTTCAGTATAATCAATGCCTTCAACTTGTGAAAAGCCCTTAGCAACAAGTCGAGCTTTATGTTTATCAACTTTCCCATCTGGCCCATACTTGGTTCTGTAAACCCATTTGCATCTAACAAGTTTGCACCCCTTTGGTAGAGGAACAAGATCCCATGTATCGTTTGCCAATAATGAACGATATTCTTCATTCATAGCTGTGTCCCAATTTGGATGGCCTGAAGCTTCTTCAAAGGTGTCAGGATCGTAATTTGCTGACACTTGAGCCAGTAAAGAAGAGGCTCTTTCAAACTGAGAACGGGTACGACGCTGATCTGTAGGATCACCGGCAAGATCACTTGCTACATCTCGAGTAGCTTGGACCCATTTTGGAAGTGAAGGAGTTGAAGGAGCTGAAGGAGCTGAAGGATGATCCGGAGAAGGTGGGGGAGGATTGTCATCCTCACTTTCATCATCTGAAGAAGAAATATGTGCAAAGGTAGAAGAGATAGAGAGAGGTGGCACATGCGCCGAACTAGGCTCGTAGGCCGATTTATTTTCATCAAACTTTACATCTCTTCTAATTATAACATTTTTGGACTTAAATGGAATAAGTCTATATGCTTTGACATCTTCAGAATATCCAACAAAGATACATTTTTCACTCTTTGGTTCTAAAGCTTTACGTTTTCATCTGGAATATGGGCCCATGCTTCACTTCCAAAAACACGAAAGTGACTCACATCTGGTTTAATAGAGCTCCATGCTTCTTCTGGAGTGATGTTATTTAAAGCTTTAGTAGGAGTGCGATTTAGTATCTAATTTGCACAGTTAATTGCTTCTGCCGAATAGTTAAGACTAAGTTCTTTAGATTGAAGCATACAATTAGCCATTTCCTTTAAGGTGCGATTCTTCTTTTCAGCTACACCATTTTGTTGTGGAGTATATGGAATAGTATGTTGCATTTGAATT
>APFE031351882.1:161586-295056 GCA_000404065.3 Pinus taeda | reverse complement strand
ACGTGCTTGATCTTGTCTATTTTCCCATTTTGCAACCTTGTCTTCATCGTTTGGTTTCTTCTCTTGGCCCGTGGCTATTCTGTAGAGACCTTTACTTCTAAGTAAATCTTCCATGTAGGATACCCATTGGAAGTAGTTAGTGCTGTCAAGAATGACTTGGCATGGACTTTCCTTTTAAAAAAACAACTGAAGCTGAAGATGCTGAAAGTAAGTATTCCAATGGATAGATCTCGAAAAATTAGGCTGTTTTAAAAAAAACGGCTCTGAAAAAGACTTCCCGATGAAGAAGTTATGGCTTTTTGAAAAAAAATTGTTGAAGTTGCCGGCAAAGTGCGCGAATGTTCGGGAATGAAAAAAAACGCCCCCACAAAATGGAGATTTGAACCCAAGACCTCTACTCTCTTAAAATAGCTTTGAACCAATTGATCTATACAAAAAATTTGAGAGAGAGAGAGAGAGGGGGGGGGCTTTGGGTTGCGTGCTTGCCTTGAGAAACCTCTTTTTCCCTACAAAACACAAAACACAAAACCCAACACGGACATGCAAAGAAAAACGAACCTTATGGCTCGAAGTTAGCTTTACCCAAAAAACTAAATATTTAAAAAATTGAACCTTGTGGCTCAAAGTTAGCTTTAGCCGAAAAACTAAATATTTTTCTCAATGTTTCTGATTTTCCGAGATCACACTAAGGTGCAGGGAAAAGAGCATACGCATGAGAAAAAATCCTTCCTTTCTGTTTCTGATTTGCCCAGATCGCACAGAGTCGCAGGGCAAAGAGCATACGCAGAAATGAAAGGTATAGATCCGGTTAAAAAAAAACTAAATAAACCGAAACCGAAATAAGCAGAGAGAAAAATAACAGTAAACTGCAAATAAAGACTGTATACCTCCAGATCTTAAAAATGACGCAGATAGGGCTACCGGAAACCTTTTCGCGTGAAACGAAAGGGGTTCCTCACTGGAACAGATGCTCCGAACACAACAGAGCAGTCCTCTCGGCCCGAAAGCAGTCAGAAACAGTAGATCTAGGAAACGACAGCCGCATGCAGTTCTACCGGCTTCAGATTTGGATCACCAACGGACGCGGGCCTCAAATAGCTCTGATACCATGTAGGAATTTATAGGGTAAGTTCCTCAGACAGAACACCAAAAGGACACTGCTCACAAACAGATCACAGATCATACACCAGTATTTTGACGTGGGTAAAACCCTCAGAGAGGGAAACAGTCCACGGCCTGCGCCAACGTGGCTACTACAGGCAATTTATTAATAAAAGAATGAAAATTTACATAAGCTTCTCTCATGCACGGTGAAACTACAAATGACCCTCCATGCGCTTTAAATAGAATTCATGGACCAATCGGGTGTCAAGCCACGGATCAAGTGTCGGTAATACCGAGGAGAGAATGAACCGTCGGATCACTACATATCATGACCGTCAGATTGTAAGTTACAAATGTACATAGTAAAGAAACACACTTTACCTAACTCTATACTAGACCAAGTTATACTTAACTATTCCTACGTGTCGGAATATCCTAACAGAAATGGCAGGTTCTTGGATACTCCAGATTAGAGAGGTGATGAGCACAGGTACTATTCTAGTTTGGTTCAGACAGGCACTATGATCCTTATAAGAGGAGTGATAGGGGATATTTTTCTGGATGAGTTTAAGAAGCTAGGCCACCTAATTTTCATGGATATTTGAAGGAGCTAGAGCGTGTAGAGGCTTGGTTACTCTAGATGAATAAGTTCTTTGAACTGCATGATTACTCAAAAAACATGAAGGCCAAAATAGAGACACTCAGTTTTAAAGGTAAAGCCAATATCTAGTGGGAAGATGTAAGGAATGTTAGAGACATTAGGACAAAGGAGTTGAGTTGGCATGAATTCAAAATACCTTTCAAGAAGAAGTACTTGTCATAAAGGTACATGACATTAAGGCAAAAGAATTTTACTAGCTAAAGATGGGATCAATGACAAATGAGGAGTATACGACTAGGTTCCTGGAGCTATTTAGGTATCTACTATATCTTAAGAATGAGAAGGCTAAAATTCAAATAATTGTTAGTGGATTCCCATTATCTTTTAGAGATCATATTGAGTATGATGAGCCTCTATCACTTGAGGAAGTTATTAGGAAATTAAAGCATTGCTATGAGCAGTCAAAGCATAAGAATGAATCTCAGCAAGGATGGAAAGGGAAAGATAAAGGTAAAGGTAAATGGAAGCCAAAAGGAATAAGGCTTTAGAATGCGGAAGAGAAAGAAAATGTTTCACCATACAAGAAGTTCAATGTAGCTAGACAGGGACATGGGTCACAACAGTAGTATAGAGGTGATGGTACAGGATGGTTGGAGTGTTGGATGTGTGGTAAGGAACTTCTTAAGAGAGATTTTCCACATAATTAGGATGGTAGGCCTCAGATCAGTAGTGAACAAGAGGCATAGACTATTGGGGATGTTTGGCATGGCATTCCTCATATCTAGGCAACGCTGGATAACAAGCAGGCAGAGCTCTAGGTAGTTGTTTTCGAGATCGACGATAAGCTTTGTGATCAATTTGTTTCCATTTTGATTGAAAGTGGACCTAATTATAGTTATGTTAGTCCTGACCTGGTGGATAAGTTTGGTTTTAATAAAGAAGTTCATTCAACATCCTAGTTAGTGCAACTGGATACAGGTACAAAGAAGAGAGTATATCACTGGGTCAGAGCTTGTGCATTCAAGTTGAATGGTATGCCTACATCAACGCATTTGAATCTATTGTCATTGGGGTCACATAGTATGCTATTTTATATGGACTTTCTATATCTTCATAGGACCAAAGTGGATTTTTATGATCAAGCCTTTGAGTGTTTGGATGAAAATATAGAACAAAATATCTTACAGGGTAAGAAGAAGGCAACATCAATTAGAATGGTTACATCTATGCAGGAAAAGCACAGTCATAGAAAAGGGTGTTGTTGATGGTGTTGGAAATATGTCAACCAAGGGTATCTCCCTGATATGATGTCTCAATCAGACCTCACACCATTTGGTGTAAGAGTCCCATCCTATATAAAGGCCCAGTTTCCAAATCGTAAAAGCTTTTCCTTGGCTCTAGCTGTCAGGACAAGAGAGTGATGCAATTGTATCTTCGAACAACAAGGTGAGTTTGTCTGGTGAGCATGTAGCATAGTTGTGTCTAGGTTCTCTTACTACAAAAGGTGGAGAAAAATGAGCCTCTAAGTAAGAGATAATAGTACCACCCAGGAAGAGATGCACATGAACCAAAAGGACCTGTCTAACATCCAATGGAATAGTCCACCATGTGTGACAGTCATTACGACCAATGAACAAGGGAAGATTCGTCTAACATCCAGTGGAATAGTCCACAGTGGATGTGATGGTCGTTATAACCGATAATAAAGGAAAAGTCTATCTAGTATCCCATGTAATAGTCCACAAGGATGAGACAACAGTGACAACCATTACAACACATTCCAAACAAGATAAGCATTAAAATAACTGAAATATTTCAACTATCTTAGTACACATGAAAGCAAACATGAAATACAAACATTCACAAAATAGTCTTACAAACATTCATAAGTCATGCATGAAAACATGTTATCCTAAAAAGGCTTTTGTATTTAAGAAAAAGATCGAGGACACATATTTACATTGTACATGACTAGCCCCAGTAGTGGGACATTGGAGCCACTCCTTTCTCCTCAAAGAACTAACTGACCTTTCCAATGATTTGCTGGAGGAGCCAAGGTGAAAAGTACTTTTCTCATACAATGAGGGGCCATATATAACCAAGGGTGATGCTTCACCTTGTGACTCTTTGACTACCCTCATGACTGTTCAACTTCCTATGAATTTTCAACTTACATCACTCTTCATATTATTGTGTGTGCATTGGGCTTTCACTTTGCAATACATTTTATTTACAACATGGCCCACAGTAGTGATGTGGCATATGAAATCTCATGACACGACTTTACATGACATTGATGATGTGGCAATATCAAGAGGTTGTTGTTGTTGAGTGATAGATGTGTTCTTGGATGTGCTTTCTCTTCTCCTCCACATAGCTTGATGATGCAGGGTCTTCAATGATCTTCGATCTTAGAAGGTGGTTGCACACGTGTGTTCCTTTTTCTCTCTCTTGATAGATTCACTCATTCGTTCAGCTACGAGTGAGTCTTAGGCATGCTTTCCTCCTTCTTCTCCTTCTTCATCATCTCGTCATGATTGGACAGTGTACTGCAATTCACTCATGATGAGATGACATCAATCTGAAAACTCCTAATCCAAGATGATGCATTGTTATCCATGAAATGAGCCTGGGTCGATGGCAGGATGAGAGAGAGGGCCCAGTAAATGTGCATTGCATAGTTCCAGGTCACAAGGAGGGGTTGATCACTAAGACTACGCAGAGTGCAACTCAGGATTGACTGAGGAACCTATGAGCATAGTCCTTACTGGGGAGAAAATTTGTGTAGTCGCCACTAGGAGCAATATTATGTAGTTCAAGAAGATAATGGATGATGTGGGATGGGACCTTGTGAGGCATATTTGTACAGTTTTCAGAGGCAAGGAGGACTAGGCAGCAGAGAGACCTGGAGGAGAAATATGCATAGTTCTTGAGGTCAGTGAGCTCTGACTGAGGGAGGACACTAGGGGACACCTATGTGCAATTCTAGAGGTGAAGGGAGGTTGGTGTATCCACACATTGTCAGGTTCCAATAGAAAAGGAGAAGAGCTTAAGGACTGGAAGTGTGAAGTGTGCAGTTCGAGTCAGATTGGGAGGAACTGCTGTGCAATTATGGAGGTCAAGGAAGACTGTTGGGCTTTGGAATTATGTATTTCAACTTCCCTAGATGACAGTGATTGCACATTGCACAGTTCCAGGAAGTAAGGTCATAACGCTAAGGGCTGAGACTTCACAGTGCATAAGGTCCGGTGAAGTTGAGTTGCACAGTCGGGATGATTTTTTGAAAAATTGCTAAGTGCGGGAGGGATATTGACCCCTAATGATCTTAAACGTGTGATTACACACTTAGCATACTTTGGTGACACAAAAACATAGACCACTAGAGCAACAAGAAATAAGTTTCCTCTATTTGACTGTCTCATAACAATAAGTGACAAGTGTGACACTTGAGATAGACTTTAGGATGACTGTGACGACACTTGTGCGACAGTGTTCAAGACTTTGTGCATGAGTGCGAAGGATGTTTACATGGTTAGGAGAACTCGTATACATAGAGTTAGACCTTCGAAACCACCAGAAAAGACTCACAAACATGACATAATAGTCAAACATGCCAAAAGACGATAGTTGATCCAACAAGAAAAAGGGAGCAAAATACTTAGAAGAAACACATGGAATGACTTTGAGTTTTTGTAACCATACATGTCATTGAAGACATAATGATATGCCAATGATAAGCTATCATTCATTCTATGCTAAGAGGTGTATTTAAACTTCATGAAATATGTGCTTCATTTTTCATTCCTACCCTCCAAAGGGTTATGAATCAGATGGAGCATTCATGCGGTCTCGATCTTCTATCATACCTTGGGTTCCTTGGTCTTCATCTCTGATAACTATCTTTCTCCTCATCTCCTTAAGTATCATGTCGCATGTCCTCCTTTTTCATATCCTTCTTAATCATCTTTCCATAACCTAGTAGAATTCATGTATCTATAATTCATTCATGACAAGACAAGATCAGTGTAATAAACCCCTAGTGTAAGATGTTGCATGATAATTCATTAACTGAGCTAGAACTAGTATAAGATCAGGGGGGAGAAGGCTCACTGACTGGGTTGGACTGAGGGATAAGACTGCACAGTTCCTACTAAGGGATAGAATCATGCAATGTCCACTAAGGGAAGGTTAATGGAGGTGGCCTCTTCGTAGTTTTGGATTCCATGAGATGCTGGGCTTTTTGTGCATTAAAAAGTTCCAACAGTAAAGGAAAAAATCTCGAGGGTTCCAGATGCGAAATGCACAGTTTAGGAAGGTTGGCTGAGGCTAGGTTGTTAGGAATCCTCCAAAATTTGGCTACTTGTTGGATTAGTGGAACTAATGTGAACAGTGATAGAACTTGACTGTGAGCACACACTTGGACACTTAGTGATACAACATAGATCATCCAGAACATATGAAAATGTATTTCACTTAATGCAACAACCATTGTGAAACCTTACGGGAAGTGTGGCTCCGATGATAGAGTTTGTGAGGATGATGACAAAACTTGTGTAATAGTGCGTGAAACTTTGGAAATGAGTGTGAAACATGTATAGAATATGGCAACAACTTATTTTCATAAATATTTCCCCTTAAAGCAAACCAAAACTTCCCTTTGCCTGACACATGATAACTCCCATGCTCGAAGATAACACTTGTTGTATAAAGATAAAAGCGTGAACGACTCTTAAGATCGAAGAAGGGAGCTTTAAATCATCATCTTACCAATAAGTGACTAAGGAATGACTGATCACAGGATCCACAGTAAGCTCCAAAATTTGAGTGTGGGCCAAAATTTTGAAGGGTGTTACAACCGCTACAACACTTGGCGACACAATGGTAGAATCCAACTTCTCTGTTTTGGTTAACTCCCTTCATGCATGGCCTTGGTTCTTCATGGAGTATCATTCATCTTGTATATTATCTTGACCTTCCCACTTACCCCACAAATAGCCAGGATCCCCTCGATGCCTTCTCAGTCGAACACAACATAAGATTCAACATAATCGAAAAGTTTCAAGTCGGGAAGTTGAGCGTAGCTCGTGAGCTCAAGATTTTTAGACTAAAATTTTTCATCTTTGGTGTTGCTCCGCTGCCAATAAGCCTAGATAGAACCCAGGTGGAGTCATGCAGGAACATAAACATCGCTCCGCATCGAGTGAGCCTGGATAGTACCTTGGCAGAGTTGCTTGCTTCACCTCTATGCACGGGAAGCCTTTCTCTTCTTTCGCCCTTATTTATTTTCTTAAAGAAAATTGTGCATTGACACTTATTTATTTGGGGCGGGAGAGGGATCCCAAATTATTGAAAGCAGAAGAGTTTGTTCCTTCAGAGAAGCATATAGAGACCTCTGATTTAGGATTGCTAATTTAGATTCCCCCCTTCTCCATTTCTACTAGTTGGATAAGATTGAGAACACTAAAGCGGAAAAAACCGAGTATAGGCATGAGGTTTTCAGACTTGATGTGGGTTCATGGTTGGACCAAAAATATCCTTACGAATGGATCATATTTTCCATTAGAACTTCATCGGCCAAAAGATGTAACCAACAAAAAGAAGACAGACATATAGCTAGCCAAATTGTGAATTGTCAGAAGACTCTTTCTAGTTCAGCTAGACACATACTAAGAAACCAAACATGTCCATGCAAAACACTTATTCACATAATGGAAACAAAAGGAAAAACTCAACAAGAAAGAAAGCAAGATAAAAGAAAGAAAACATAGACCCAGGAAACAATACCAGAAGAGAAGATAAAAAATGGTTAATAAAACATGGTGTAGAACCAGAATACGAAAATGAAGACAGACTATAAGACATGAGTGCAGAATGGGTGCAATATAGGGAAACCTAGGATGCAACTAATCCTACTCCTAACCTAACAGCTAAAAGTTTAGATCACATGAAATGAAATTTCCAGTGAAGCCAACATCATTGTTCCAAACTTGCATCCATAGAGATATGAACAATTAAAACGGATGTAAAGCATTGTGTAGCGGAAAAGATAAAAATTTGAATAACTTGCACAAGAAAAGGAAGGTCTTGAATGTGGGTAGAAAGGTGTGTCACAACCAATACTTTCATCCAATCCACATGCTTACCTTTTTTATGAATATTGTTTTTCAACAAACCTCGGAATCCTCTTGTGGATGTGTCTTCATCTACACCAAGCTCCTTAGCAAGCGTGAGGAAAGATCGAAACTTGTTTTTTGATATAGAGCTTTCCATGTAAGATTTTTCTATGAGCTGTTTTGTATGCAATTATATGAATCTTGTTGCAGAAGTGATGTTGGTTTAACCATCACTTTGGATTGTCGGTTGACCTTCTTTCTAGCTTGTGATGCATCTTTGCTCGTGTGTTCCCTCCTAAGATCAATACTGTTACAGGTTTCCAAGGGGCGCCCTCATCTCAACCCCCATGTGTTAGAACCTCTCATACACCTTCCTTGACTCGCTTCAGTGGTCACACCCTTGCTACTGACAGAGTTATCTTACTTGCCTTTGTGTGACGTCGCAGTCAAGGCATTGCTTTGCGACCCACCGCTGGGACTCCTACACCAAACGATCTGAGGTCTAATTGGGACTTCTTACCGAGGAGATCCCCTTACATGGTGGAGGGTCCAGCAACGTCAACACATGGAAAATGCCAAGAAATGATATGAACCTTCTCTAATTGTATTCCTACTTCTTAAATCACAAATTTACAGAATCGAAAGAAATTATGATCAAGTAGCGATTGATACTCAAAGAAATTATGGTGCTGGAATAAATGAAAATTACATTTGCAGAAACTAAAAATGGATTCTTAATTCATTGTGAACAATCTTAACTAATGAATTGACCCTTTATATTTACCTTCAGTGAGACGGTGTGATAAGTAAGTTATTCAATGTATCTGTCTTCTTTAAAGATATTATTTCCTGCACTAAACTGTTATTCATGTACTACAACAATGTTCCTGTACCAGAACTTTGTGCTTGCACTGGAATGAGGTTTAGGTACCGAAAGGATGTTTTGTACGTGTACTGAAGTTTTGACCTTCGTGCAGGAGTTCTAAGTCTCCGGGCTAGAACACTTTGATCATGTATCGGATCTGAGGTTCCTGCACTAGATAATCCATATTTCTGCTCTTGGTTTCTAGATTACTTTCAAAAAATAAAAATTGTGTTAAGTGAAATAGAGTGCAAAGCAAATAGAATTTGAAAGTAAATTCTCACAAGAAGAAATATGCTTCAACCAAACTTATATTCTAGATAGAAAATGATTTTGAAAAGTCAAAGTAAATCTTTCTTTAAAACAGAAAACTCTTTTATGTAGTTACAAAAATTATCTGTTTGTGTAAACAGGCTTTTCTTGAGATAGTTATGCATATAATTTAGATCTACTTTTTAATGTTTCAAATCAGAAGGTTCATTTAATAATTAATCGTGGAATTCAATCCTTTCTTCGAAAGTGTTTGGTGCAAGCACAAACCTGTAAGTTACTATTGATTCAGATTTAAATAGTAATGCAACAAATTATAGATATAACCATACATACAGAGATGCAGTAGAAATAATACTGCATTTCATTATTGTAAAATATTGAAATATGCTTACAAACAGAAATGGAAATAAACTAGCTAGGGCGATGGTAGCTTATCTCTGAGAAAAGATGTGGTGGCTACATGCCTCTGAACTGTCTTACAATGAGGCTCGAAGGGCTATTTATTGTTGAGAAACAATGGAAAACCCTAAATATCCAAAAACTTAACCCTAGGAGATGAAGTGCCAAACTATGGGCCCCGTTTTGGGTAAATTGGTACATCAACTTCCCAGAGTCGTAACTTTGGCATACGATCTCCGTTTGACTTGCACAATACCTCGTTAGAAATATCTATACGAGGACCCATGTTGCTCCTAGTTTTCCCAAAACATGTTGTTTAGGGCCTCAAAATGGCTCCAGAAGTTCAAGACCCGAAAAACTGTTAAAAATAGTAAATTGTGCTACAATTAAGGAAACTGAAAAATCGAAAGAAGCAATGGTGGGGGTCCAAGTGGAATTGGTGGGTGGCCATCAATATCCACCTAGATCAACTACAGTGTTTATTCCATATTCATCACAGCACAATTAAATCTTAAGTGGAACCTCAGATATTAATAGTGCCCTTAGTTTAGAAACAAACATCAATCTTGCAGGAAGGAATAAAGAAATCTTACGAAAGAAAAGGAGTAAAAGACTTGCGAAACTGAACCATGAAATCAACTTGCAGAACCAAAAATGCACTAGTACAGGTAGTGTGCCTGTACCAATGTTGCAAAAATGAAATCAAACATTAAAAGGAAAGCTTATGGAAATTGAAATCAAATAGTTCTAAGCCTACACACCACGGATCCATAACACAATAACTGTAAATGAAATCAAATCTCTAACTTGTGAGGAAAATCAAAGTAGGTAACAAATTCATGCCTTCACTTTAAATTAAATTAACATACATTTAAAGAAAGGGAGAACGAGATAGGTTGGTTGGGCCCTAGCCAACCAGCTCGTTTCCCTGTTAAGAAATCGAGAAACACAGTTGGTCAAAGATTCATCACAACGCAAATGGAAAATGAAACTATGTACTTGCGCATTCCTTTATATTAGTTTCAGAAGGAAAAATACATCTTGAATCTGTGATCCAGCCCAGAGAGGCGATACTCCAAAATAATTACAATCTCTTAGCAAAATTTTACCATAGCATCACTCCTTGATTCCTATCAGAGTTTTACATTATATACAAGTCTTCAGGCCTACAACCATAATGAAACATAACAGTAGCTCAACTAAGCCTTCCGGTTGTTTACAAAATTCTACTCTAAGATATCTGGCTAAGTTCATGATCCTCAATCCACTGATTTCTCTCCCACTTCGAGCCCAACTCAAGGTCAACTAATCCTTTACCAAAGATACGCATCAGTTGGTTAATTGTCATGGGAGTGCAGGAATCCGCTAGCTAGTGCAGGAATCCTACCAATGAGTTGTCACGAGAGTAGAGGAATCCACCAGCTGGTGCAGGAATCCTACCTACACTCGACCATTCTATCACAACGATTAATACATTTTTTTATCAAATACTTTAGGAAAGACAAATATTAGTTGCAAGGATAATTAAAGGTATAAAATCCATAAATAGGTAATTAAGTCCATGATAAGCCTTTAAATATGAAAATACAAAGAGGGTGCAGGAATGTGCATGATTTTAGAAAAAGGTACACAAATGAATAGGTTCTTAGGTTAAAACAGAGGTTTAGATCATGTGTTTAGAGTAGGATAGAGGTTAAAAAATAAGACAATTTAGCCTACCAACAACATATCCTCGCTCATCATGACATGCCGATATGCTATCAAGATTGAATAAAAGTTTAAACAGAAGAAGTGAGAATTTGGATCTACAAATCTGAAGCAAGGAACAGGCGCCCCCAAAACACAGAGAAAAGTCCAAATCCAAGGCATGGCGACCCAGGAAAAACCACCGAAGTCATTTGTAAAGAACAACACCATGAAGACAAAGAAGGACACGGGAAAATGGTGTGAGTTCCATAAGAGCTCAACTCACAACACAAATGAGTTTCAAGCCAAACAGTCACTGGTGATTGAGCTAAAGGCTTTTGAATCAGATGCATGTTCTGACTCTAAGTCAAAACTCGACAAGGGGAATGACAAAGGGAAGAGGTTCATAAACGTGAAGCCCAATGCCACTATGGCCACCACAAGGATCCAAAAGAATGAGCTTGAAGATCAGAGGAGGGGGAATGCCTCTTCCACTCATAGATGTGGTGAAGGGTTCTCCACTACAGTTCATTGTCGACAGTCAGAGCCAAAAGAACCTCAATTCAGCAGAGGTCGTGAAGCAACTAGGCCTATCAATGAAAGAAAATATGCAATCGTAAACCATCAGGTGCCTTCAACAAGGACGATATCTTCGCGTCATCCAGAAGTGTCGCCTTCCCTACAACATCAAGCCCTTCACAAATGAGGTATTGTGTGATGTTGCTCCTCTTAAAGTTTGTGATGTATTAGTAGGACAACCATACTTGTGGAACTAACATGTTGTATATGAGTCTAGACCTCACTCTATGATTATTACTTTAGGTAATAAGTTGTACAGGATACTGGAGTTAGCCCCACCTACCGCCATCTCTTTAATCACTACAAAGCAATGCAGCAAGATCATTTCCTAGGAAGAAAAATTTATTTCCTTATGATTCACCCTCAGGGCAAGAAGAAAGTTGTGGCCATGGCTTCCAAACAAAGCTCCTCTGCACAGTAGCAGTAAATGGATAAGTTCATGGAGGAGTATAGGGACATTTTCTCCTCACCTACAGGGGTACCTCTGCATTTTCAAGTCAAGCACTCCATTGATCTAATCTCAGGCGCACCACTACCCAATGGACCGATCTATCGATGCTCTATTCTAGAGAATGATGAGATCAAGAGGAAGATTCAGGGGTTGTTTCAAAAAGGGCACAACATGCCAAGCTCATCACCATGTGGTAGCCTGATTGTATTGGTACAGAAGAAGGACGGGACCTGGAGACTCTGTATTGACTATCAGGCACTGAACAATATCATTGTCTGGAATAGGTACCCAATCCCACAGATTGATGACCTTCTAGACTAGCTAAAGGGGGCCAAATATTACAGCAAGATTGACTTGAACTATGGTTATCACCAAGTGTCTATCGAACCCTCTGATGTGTGGAATACTACCTCCAAATCCAAGGAGGGACTTTTTGAATGGTTGGGCATGCCTTTCAGGTTGACAAATGCCCCCGCAACCTTCATGAGATTTATGGACAACATCTTGCAAACCTTCACTAATGCATTCGTGGTGGTGTATTTAGATGACATCTTGATCTTCATCCAGAGTTGGGAAGGGCACCTCTACCATATTCAATGGGTCCTTCAAACCCTAGGACAACACAAGTTGTGTTCCAATTTGGAGAAATGAACTTTTGGCATGACCGAGGTTCAATATCTCGAATACATTATAGATGAGCAAGGTGTGCATGTGGACCCAGTGAAGATACAAGTCATTCAGGATTGGCCAGCCCCAACCACTCTAACAGAGCTGCGCAGCTTTCTAGGTCTTGCCAATTTCTACCACAAGTTTGTATTGGGGTTCTCTAATATCACTTGGCCTTTAAGTCAAGTTACCAAGGTCAGAGTGAAAGAAAAAAAATTTGGTCTGAAACCCAGCAAAATGCATTTTTCGAGTTGAAGCATCGCCTCTGCTCTGCACCAATGCTCACATTACCAGACCTATAGAAACCGTTTGAGATTGATACATACGCCTCTGAATTTTCTATTGGTGCAGCTCTTACTCAATAGGGTCATCCAGTGGCTTACCACAGTGAGACACTTTCAGACACATTTTGAATGTATCCCACTTACGACAAAGAAATGTATTTCGTTGTGCAGGCCTTCCGTGAGTGGAGAATTACATTCTGGGGAAGGAAATGGTCATCCACATAGACCACTAACCCCTACAGTTCATATAGACACAAGGGAAGTTGCAGAACGATCGCCATCAGAAATGGGCTACATACCTGCAACAATTCCATTTGAACATTGATTACAAGAAGGGCAACACCAATAATGTTGCAAAATGCCTCGGCCGATCACTAGTCATGGTGTTGATCACTATGCTTGACTCCTATGGGCATGAGACTTTGAGGTGACTGCTTCTTTACAATAGCGATCCATAATTCGAAATCACATATCAGACACTCCTGGAAGTTAAACAAGTTCCAAATTTTCACCTCTTGGATGCACTGTTATGCCACCTGGGACACATCTGTGTTCCTTCAAGCGAGTGTGCCAAGATGATTTGGGAGGCGCATAATAGTCGAGTTGTTGGACATTTCAGGGTAGATAAAATAGTGGCAGTACTGCAGAAGTATTTTTATTGGCCAAACCTTCATCAAGATGTTGGGAGGTACATTAAATCTTGCACTGCATGTGCCATTACCAAACCAACCATTAAGAAGAAAGGCTATATACTCCTCTTCATACTCCTAGTCGACCTTGGGAATCCATGTCCATGGATTACATGTTAAGCTTTCCTTCTTCTAAGCACGGCAATGACTACGTTTTCATGGTCGTTAACATATTCTCTAATATGGCCATTATGGTGCCCTGCAAGTATAGTATTACAACATAGGCCATTGCTAAACTCTTCTTTGAGCAAGTGTGGGTACACTTTGGGATCCCATAGTCTATTTTCTCATATCGGGACAATAGATTCCTAAGTGATTTTGGTCAAGTTTCTGGATGATGCTGGATACCAAACTTACTAAGTCCGCGACTTTCCATCCCCAAACTGAGAGCCAAACATAGGTCGTCAATAGGATGATCATACACATTCTATGCATGTAAAACTTGAAGCATCCACACACATGGGATGATAGCCTCCCATATGTCCAACACAGCTACAATAAAGCTCTCCACAACTCAATGGGCCACAACACCTTTCAGGTAGGGTTGGGATTTCAACCATTTTGTCCCATTGATGCGGCCATACCATTTGCAGCTACTTAGGGAGATTTGACTCACATTCATTCTAAAGCCGACAGGGCTAATAGCTTCATTGAGTGCATTCAGCACATTCGCCAATAGTTTCATGAGATATTGGATAGAGCTAATGCTAAGTACAAGCAGCGCCATGATCAGCATCAAGTTCTGCACAAGTTCCAAGTGGGCGACAAAGTTTGGCTAGATTTGCAGAAGGAGTGTCTCACTAGACCCTACCGCAAGCGTCACCCACTCCGATATGGGCCATACACCATCACCAAGGTTGTGGGGGACAATGCCTTCGAGCTCAGCATTCCACCATTCGTTGGTCTCCACCAAGTGTTCAATGTAGACCCCCTTTGGTCATACTTTCCACCATTGTTGGAGACATCCAACATTGTAGAACAACTCACACCAACAGAGTTGAACACACACTACATGGAACAATCCACAACATATCAGATCATGGATACAAAGATCAAGAAAATTCACCAACTGAGGATCCAACTATATCGAGTTGTCAAAGTAGGCCACTAGGGACCAAGTTCAACAGAAATTTTCTCACCTCATGGAGGCTTTGCACACAATGGGGACCATTGCCTCCTAAGGGGGGAGGAATGATCTATGTGTATATTGGTGGCCACTCACATATTCTACCTAGACCTCTAGTCAGTTTGATATGTTTCCTTGTTTATTTCAACATTTACTATTTTTAGCAGTTTTTTTGGGTCATGAACTTCCAGAGCAGTTTTGACCCCCTAAACAACCTTTTTTAGGTTCGATGAAAACCCATAACTATTGGTAGGGGCCTTCCACAAATCTTGTATTACTCAGAAAGAACTTTCCAACAAGGTATCGTACACGCCAAATGGAGATAATATGACCAAGTTACGACCCAAGGAAGTTGGTTTCCGAACTAACCCCAACGGGACCCACAAACTCTTGGCGTTACATCTCCTGGTTTAGGTTTTTTGTTGTTTAGGGTTTTATCTTGTTTTTCAATAATAAATAGGCCCTTGAGCCTCATTGTAACATAGTTCACAGGTATGTACCCATCACTTCTCTTCTCAAAGATAAGCTACCATCGCTCGAGCTAGTTTATTTCCATTTTGTTTGTAAGCATATTTCAGTATTCTGATATGAATGAAATGAAGTGTTACTTATGTTGCATCTTTGTATTTATGGTTATATATGTAATTTTTTTCGTTCCTATTTAAGTTTGTATCAATTAGTGAATGGAGCCCCTTTTATATTTATTACTATGTGAATAGGGGTCCGCCAGGGATGCCCCCTTCCCCTTTATTATTCCTATAAGCTCTTAAAAACTCATGGAGAAACACAAAGCTACAAATTACAGAGGTATTATTTTTTCTGATTGTCTCCAAGTTACACAACTTCTATTTGTTTATGATATCCTCATTTTCCTACAAGGCACTAGGAAGAATATTATTACTCTCAAATTCATCCTAGATAATTTTTGCAAAGCTACAGGAATGCTTCTACATCCATATAAATGGAGTCTAAATTGTCATTAAAATTTGGGCTCCTCATGGCTCTTGGAATTGGAAACCTTTCGTTTCCTACTTATATCGCTAGAGGAGGGCATGGAACATCCTAGGTTTTCATCTAAAACCCAACAAATATAGGAAGGCAGATTGGATCTAGCACATCAAGAAGGTAGAAGCTTGAATCTTAATATGGACTAATCTTCTATGCTCCCATGGAGGATGATTAATTCTCTTAAATTCAGTGCTCGAAAGAATTCATGTTTACTTTCTATTCATATCCTATGTTCCTAAGAGCATCCTCAATTATATTTGCAGAGATAGCTACAAATTTCTATGGATATGGGCTAGACACAAGTCTAGCATAACCCTTGTTATGTGGTCTAGAATTGTTGTGCCAAAAGAGTATAGAGGTTTGGATCTAAAGAATCATCTCCTCTTTGCCAAGCAATGGCAAGAAGAAATGTTTGGCAGCTCCTAATAGGTAATTCTCTATGGACACAGGTCATTGCTAGTAAATACTTCAATGGTATCTCCTTCATTAATTGGATTTGTCAGCCTAACAAACATATGAAGGGTTCGACAGTATGGAAATAAATGATGGTCTCCTTCCCTTTGATTAGGGAATGGCTTGTATGGAAAATTGGATATGGCACATAAGTTCGGGTTGGTAAGGACCTGTGGTTATCATTCAAGGGATGACTACTCTTTACCTCCCCAACTCTTGTAGGTATTGGAGGAGGCTAACATTGCACAGTTTTTGGATGCCTCAGTGTAGACACCACAAGCTCATGGATTTACTGGGTGGAAATCAGCCCAACTTATTGGCCTAGAAGGGGATATTGCATTGGAATGGGACAAATAAACACTCCTTATGTCCTAGAATTTCATTAGTCTCAAGTCAAACATGTCATACTCTATCTCTTGGTCAAAAAATACATGCACCGAAGACTTCACTACTAAGTTAGGATACAAGGCTTATGCATAAAATTCCTTTGAGGGACTCAAAACAGTGGTGTGGAAAGCTCTTTTGAAGATTAAGGCTCTCCTAAAACAAAACAAAAAAATTACCACTTTTTTAGCTATAAGTAATAATATCCTCACTTTGGATGTACTTTCTTTGCGTGATTGGCAGGGTCCTAGCAGGTTTCCAGTATGCAAAACAAAAAATGAGATTGTTGTCCATCTTTTTATCAATTTTCCCTATGTTAAACAATTCTACTCACTCTAAGAAGTTTAGTAATTCTTTTACTTTTAAAAGTATTTTAATTTTGACCAATCAATTAAATATTTTAATATCCACTTTAAATACAATATTTTTATATCAACTTGAAATATATAAATTAATTGAAAATACAAAATTTAAATTATTTATTAATAACATAAATGTATAATTCTGTCAATTGAAGTTACCTTGAGTGGGTGGGAATAATGGTTGTTATCTCTCCTAACTAGGGTCAATTCCCTGCAAGTGAAATGATAATGAGAAAGATTAATGTAATGTTTATGTGCCTATAAATATTGTGGAAACCAAATGCCTACCATTAATTAAATAAATAATTGTTTTTGGATCTGACCAAATTGATTCCTTATATGTAGCGAATAAGAAGAATCCCACTTGAATTTATTTATGAAGTGCGAATATTTTAAAAAGGTTCATGAGTTGAGATCTTATGAGCCAAAAATTGTTTGGACTGGTATATCACTTTAAAATGCATTTTGTGTGTGGTGGTCTGATAAGTAGGTGATATCCTTTGATTATTTTTCATGCATTTTAATCTCATGAAATTGGAGAGCTAAAAATATCACGGTTTTTCAATACCATTTCATGCCTTTTGAGTTGTGTAGCTAAGGTGATAACTTTTGCTATAAAATTCAAGACAGATCCAAATCCAACCATACACGGGAATTTGATTATGCTAGTACTAGATTATGAAACCCCCTTGTGGGGTATTTTGATGCCACCAATGAGGAACACCCTCCTCGTTGTGGCATAGGGGTCATCCTCTAGTTTAGTCACTCTCACTTCATCCATTGTTTCTATATGTTGGGAAATGGATCAAACAAAAAAGTTGAATTCGTATCTCTATGGTGCTTGTTCAGATTTCCAAGGAAAAAAGGTGCCCCCAGATTACAGGTGTTTTGGGATTCCAAATTAGTCATCGATTGGGAAAACCAAAAGGTAGAGGTCTCCAATAATGGTCTCAATTTATTGCTTCTTGACATTCATGTCGTCGTGAGCTCCTTTGACCAAGTAACCTTCAGTCACATCCTCTATGAGCTAAACTTGGAAGCATATAGTCTCTCAAAGGATGCCCTTGCACTCCTAGTAGAATCAATTAGGCCTTACAATTCTTCAGATGGTGTTGAGACCATTTCCATGGAATCCAGCCTCCCTTTATGGCAGATATTTATATTTTCTTCTCTTTTGATTCTTGTAACAAATGAATTATAAGTTGTACTTCCAAATATATATAGATATTTTCTTTTGAAAAAAAGCATGAATGTATAATTTATTCAATTTTTAATATGGAATTGATATAAAATATTTTAATGTGGTCATAAATAAAGTATTTAAATATGCACATTAATTAAAATATTTGAACTAAAACATTTTTTTGTGTAAGCTTGGCAGGACTACATCTTCGTCATGTCCAATATATCACCCCAATCAAGCGGGGAATTGAACCGGTGACTTCACATCAATGAGTGTCTTAACAAAGCACCCGATCACCGTCTATCAGAGACTTTGTGGACTCCACACACACACACACATATAAGGAAGACATATATTTAAATTATATATTAATTTAAAAAAAAAAAAAAAAAAAAAAAAAAAAAAAAAAAAAAAACATTTTAATATAGATAATATGGACCATAAATAAAATATTCTGACGCATATGTTATGTAAAATATTTCAATATAAACCATGTATATTATTTAAAGCAATTAAAAATAGAAATTTTGTTATGGTTAAAATATGTTATTGGTGTATTAATGAAAATGAAAATGTGTGATTTCTTTCTTGCTTAGCATGGAGTTCATTCATGGCATGTGTGTGTGTGTGTGTGTAGAGAGAGGGAGAGCACTTAAATCCATCTTGATTCCACATATATTCAGTATGAAGAGGGATCAAATCTCTTGAGATAAACCTCTTCTAGAATTACAAATATAAAGAAAGATTTGCACCCCAAGAAATTTGACCCCTCTAAATACTTAATAAATTCTTAAAATTAAGGTAAATTTAAATTGGTTATTATTTTCTCTTTTTAAAATATTAAAAGTAATATACATCAATAATTAAAAAATAAATAAAAATTATGTTAATTTTTAAAGAGTATATTTTTTCCCATATATGGAGAAACATACATATTTAGGGCATAATCTAACTTATAGACGAAATGGCATTTTTCACGACATTTTTTCTGGATAATTTTAACCAAAATCTGACAGATTTTTAAAAATTTGAGTTTAATTTTTTAAACTCTAGAATTTGAGTGCCCCAAGGGTTTTCATGGTGCTAAATCCATTTATGCATTCAAAAATGTATTTTAAAGAAAACAAAAAAAATAAGATTCTTGTTTGAAAAAGGTTATTTCGTCTATAAGTTAGACTATGCCCATATCTAATCCTTGACAAAGAACATGAAAAGTGTATAACAATAATTTTACCAAAAATTTGATTAAACTTATACCTTCCAAAAATTTTACTAAATTTATACCTTTTGTAATACCCCTAGTTATTTTATTTACTTTCCTGTTGAATTTACTTTTACGAACTATTGGCCCATGCTAAGGGTCAGGTATGAATATATGATGTACATAAATGTTTTCTAATTTTACATTAATAAAAATGTTGCATTTGGTCAGTGATGTAAATTACAGTGGGGGAAGATGCTAAAGAGAATTTTACATTCCAAATAGTTAGAGGACAGTTAGGAAAGGTCTAAGAAGGGCTATGGGTAGAGGTAGTTGCCTACCTAGATTCCTATCCCTCGAGATAGGTTATCTTAGTTAGGGAAAAAGGTTGTCCAAGAGGCTAAGAGGGGAAAAAACCTAAGGAAACCTTGTGGTATTGGAGCTTGGTTGGAGGAGGCCCAAGCAAGATCAAATAGTTGTTGATCTTAAAATCTCTCAAAATAGGACGTTGTTTAAGAGAGGAAGGACGCTGCCAAGAGGAATCATATGCTAGACCTGGTGTGGTCTCTGTCACGAAAAAATTCTCTAGATGAGAAATTGACTTGAGGAGAGTTTTGGTAAAGGGAACCAACTCTCATTGGTTGGGTGGAGCATTCTTTTTCCCCTGTAATTTCGTGGCAGGACAGGTTGGATAAATAGATAAGTATTGGGTTAGAGTGATTTCCTATCCTGTATAATTTTTTGTATATGTTATGCACCTGCCATGTTATAAGTTGACTTTCTAAAGCTTGAGTTAGGTTAGTTAACCAGGTTATTGGACAATTTATAGTTCCAACCACTTGTGAGGGTAACCAACCTTGAACTCTAGGAAATAGATCCTGTTAGGGCCTAAATCTACCTCACGCTCAGAAAGGCAGGTCTAGGGTAAAAAACCACACTTAACCTGGTAGCTAGCCTTACCAGGTCATGAGAGGGCTCTCTCCTTGTCAATCTCAATGAAAATATATAAAGGAAAGCTTGAGATGACTTATATAAAAACTAATTTTAGGGTAGGTATGCTTGCTCGAGGAATTTGATTGAATTTAATGGTTGGTTGCTAGATCAGGTGATGAATGCAGTTTTGGGTCCGGGAAATGAACACATATTTGCAGAGGTTTCTGTGGGGCGAGGTAGGCAAGTGTTTTAGCACTTTGAAATGAGTGTAAGGGTGACTCTAAATATTGGTGAGGAGTTGGAGAGGGAATGCAAGTGTCATGAGTCCTCTTCAAACAGTAGAAAACATGTAAAACTAAATAAACCCTAAGGTAGAGCACTGAAACACCAATGAATTCTACCTTTTACACTTGATTCATATAGCTATAAAGAATAAAAGAGATGATGGCACACATAAACATAAGATCACTGAATAACTGAGAAGAAAATTATGCTAATTCACACTACCACAAGAATCCCACAAAATGCTGCAAAACCCTGGTTTATTTCCTTGCTAAACTACAGAAATGATGTACAATAGTGCTCAATGCATCCACAAGAGTAAAACCTTGACAAATGACTGAAAAAAACACATGATATAAACCTCAAAACCACCTATGCTATCCATCATGGGTCGAATCCATGAGAATAGGGGTGGTTTCAACCATATCTAAACTAGGAACACAAAAGTAGGCAGTGGAACAGCTTGCCTCTAAAACCTAGGAAACTGATTCATTCAACTCCAAACCACCTACAACTGATGTATCTACCTTATCAAGTCAATTTTTATCATTTTTACATCATAGTACATCAATTTATATCATGTCACATCATGAATTTGACCATAAGAGAGAAAAAGTCAAACTGGAAGAAAACTAGGCGAAAAACAGAGTTTTTGAGCAAAATTGGCACTTTTTCCTCCTGTGCGTAGCGCCACTTTTTTTGTGCATAGCGCTTTTTCCCAGCTGAATTTGGAGGCCTTCCCCTTCACAAAATTTTCTCCAATTTGGCTTGTTGGAACTATCTGTCTGTCTACTTTCTAGGACAAGTGGAATTTCTGAATTTGGTGCCCATTTGTCCCTCTAAAAATCAATTCTCCCAACATTGCTTCCTTTGTAGCAGAGAGGGCATTTTTGAGGTGTTGTTTACCCTTTTGGAGGTCCAAAACTTGTCAAAATTTCCTAGTAATTTCTGAGCATGCATAAATTTTCATAAGGAATCCAAAAATGCAAATTTTTCTTCCAAAGGAGGTCCCTATCAAAAGCGAGCGCCAGGTGGCGCTACGCACTTGCCGAAAAAAACCTATTTTTTCCTTGAAAAATCCAAAATTGCCAAAAAATTTACCAAATTTCTTGAAATTTGGCATGAGTGATCTACATCAAGTACTATGCTAGGCCAATGAAGCTTCAACCAAGATCTTGAGCTTATCTTGCTCTTTCTTTCTCCTCAAAGTCTTCCTCAACTTGGCTTTTAGGCACCTTATCCTAATTTTGCAAATTTTGTTTTGTGCCAAAAAGTGATAAGCCATGTGCCTCAACATATTTTTTCCCTTATTGGCTCAAGTAGCTTCTCCAAGTGCATATTCACCCTCTCTAGCCAAGATTCCTGGTCAGCATCAATCTCTTGCTCAAGAGGTGTCAATTTGACTTTCTTTCTTTTTGTTGCTTGCTTGTTTTCCCTTATGGTTTGTAACTCCATGATTGTTTGTTTATACTCCAAGTACTTGTTCCATTTCTCAAGGTAATTAATGATCTACTTCGCCCTTTCAAGGTTAAGAGATAAGCCATGGATGTCAGCTTCTTGTTCTTTGATGATCTCCTTGAGTTTTGAGCTTTGGGAGCCCAAATTAGTATCCTCCTCCTGAATCAAAATGAAATCTCTCTCCTGACCTTCAGAAGGCCCTTCCTCATGCAATGGTTGCTTCCCTTTATCATGTACCTGCTCTGTTGAAGAAGAAGGCAAAGCCCCTTTCACCCCAGGTGAAGATAACATTTGCCTATTGTCTGGTGAAGGAAACAAGACCCCTTCCACCCCTCGTGGAGATAGTACTCGTTTTGCAATTGCAAATAGCCTCCTTGTCCCCTTTTCATAAGTGAAAAATACTGGCACACCTGTAGTTTGAGTCTCATGAACCTCTGGTTGATTTGAAGGCGCTCCTTCCTCTTGAAACACTGGTGGGGTCACTTGAGGGCTTTTGAAAACCTCATGTGAAATGAAAGTATCCCATGAAACATTCAACAAACTCAGCTGATGCAAAACAACAATCTTGATCAATGAAAAATGATAAATGTTGTTGAACTGTTAATGAAGAGGTTTTCTTTGCACCAATGTAGCCATTTTCTCAATGTTTCTACATATGAAATAAGGGAGTTTCATCATCCTCATCTAGTGAAATGCATCAATAATCTAACATGATAAGTGTACAAGTGAGAAAATCTCCCTTCATAGGTGAAGTATTTAATAATAAGCTTTATGAGTGGAGCATAAGTTTCCTATAGCTATCTGAAAGGAAAGACCCTACTGATTTGCTTTTGATAACTAGCCTTGATATAAGGCTCATAATGCTCTTTGCCCACAAGCTATCCTTTGCTCCACTGTTCACCTACATTTGGAATACATGTTGTTGTAGCTATAGTTTCAGGTGTCAAAGTGAAGGAAACACCTCCTAAGTTCACCTGGCCATTGTGAAGATGAAGGACAAATAGCCTGGCAATTTCATGGTGGTATTTCACCCTCTTCACCATCTCAAAAAACTGGTAGCAAGATTGATGTTTAAAACATGTTACTGCAAAAGAACAAGCTAGTAACTTTGTGAGTGTGGTGGGCTCCTCCCGGATGTGTTTTCCTCCCTTATGTGGTTTTTTTGGTACATGAATCTCTTGAGATGAATCACTTACAGTTTCTTCATCCCTTTCATAAGTTGAATCTGTTTCCATATTAGCCAATGTATGGTGTAAAATGATGAGTATGAAGAGATTTTCTCAAAAATAGGTGACTGTTGTTTACTTCTTTAGGATTTGATGAGTGGACTGATAATATAAGGGAAAGGAAGGTTTTGATGTTGGCTATAGGGTTACTAGGGAATGGTAGGGTTTTGGGAATGAATATTAGGGTTTGGGGAATAGTGGGAATTAGGTGTTATGGTTTTAGGGTTTGGGAAAAAGGGAGTAAGATGAGTGTAAATGAGAGAGGGAAAAGGAAATAAAATTATGGAAATTTAGTGGAGAGGAATGGGATATGAGAAAATGATGCAAGAGATTATAAACAGCAAAAATGACAAAAAACTCTAGACAGTTTTGCAATGCAACTGTGAAGCAATTTAGGATTTGATTTTTCACCTATCAAAACACCATCAAGGATGATAAAATGTCTTGCTATGGCAAATAGGAGGTTTTACTTACTTGGAGGAATGTAAAATTTGGAGCTTTAGAAAGTCGATTGAATGAGTTTTTGGTTTGGCAGACTGGTGCGCCGCACCAACGCCCAAGTGCGTAACGCCTAGCAGGTGCGCTGCATCCATTCAAAACTATGTGTAAATCCTGCACCCAGTGCACCGCGCCAAGCAAGTGCGTTGCGCCAATGTCCAAGTGCGGCGCACCAAGAGAAATCTTGAAACTTGCTGCAATTTCCCTCTTTTCACCTTAAAACATGATTCTCTCCTTGTTCTCTCTCACTTTTAGCACTAATGAAGTCTTCAACACAAATGATCCCTTTATATACTTTTGACTTTAATTTTTCATTTAGAAAACCCACTTTCTAAATTTTTCCTTTCCACTTTGTTCTTTAAAACCCTGTTTTGCAGTTTGGCTCTCTTTTTGTCATTTGATGGACTAATGTTTGGATTTTCTTCTCTTTTGTAGGAGTTGGAGTGCAAAATTTTGGCAAGGTGACCCATGGCTACAGATGATGCTTTATTACATATGAAAACAATAAAGTTACATAAATTTTGTACAAGAAATCAAAAAACCCTGTTTTCACCTCAAAACAGAGTTTTGAGGTAAAAACCCTTTATGGAGCAAATCATCAATAAAATTTGTGATTTTATGAACTTATTGAACATCCTAATGTGATTGCTAGCCTATTATTGAGCTTTTGAAGATCATGGTGGAAAACCCTAGACCTAATGAGACTTGAAACCCTAAAATTATTTTTGCAACTGAAATGAAATAAAAATGACAGCGAATGATCTGTACATGTGCAAATAGGCCAACAAATGAAAAGCATGAGGGAAATTGATAAAGAACCACTACCATCAGATGATCCATGACCTAATAGAATGCAGTTGATCGAATGAGACACCTAAAATGCATGCAAAAAGAGAATTTTGATCATTGATGGAGGGATGAAGATACCGGCACTAACAGGTCCAAAGAAATGAGGCAGACCCTAGACCAAGCCCGCTCTGTTGCCCATACTAATTATATAACCATGTACATAATATATAGATTTGAAACAAAATGTAAAATATATAGGTTGGTTGATGTACTTTGAGTAACTCTTTCTAAAAGAGGGTATTTTCTTCATTTATGGTAGAACAATTTATTGTAGAACAATTTATTGTAGGGAGAAAAGTGTTGTGTGATGACTATACATCCCTGTAGAATATAGAGAAAATAAGATTCAAAGTTAAATACAACTAGCGATTCTTCTATAGGGAAACAAATATTAGAAAACAAAATTGTTCGATCCAATACCTATAAACTGAGAAATCATTATAGAACATATAAGAAGAAAAGACTTCTTCTATGTCGCAATACCCAAACTGAAACCGAAAGACCACTGGATTTCAACATTCGAGAATAAAGTTGTTAACAAAACTTTAAAAGAATCAATGCCTGTCTTTTAATAGAACATATATTCTAGGTCTAAATAGATATAAGTTCACACCCAGAAAATATATACAAATCCATGTCGCATTATGTATCATATCAAATAAGATATAGATTATGCATGTTGTGAATAGAAACCCTTCCTATGGGTCTTGGAAGGTATATATATAAACACTTGCAAGGCTATTAAGCCACAACATAAGTTACAATACACAATTTCTCTAAAATATTGTGACAGAATTCCGGAGAAAAAAAAAACAAAACAAAACAAAACAAAAAACAAAAAACAAACAAAACAAAACAAAACAAAAAACAAAAACAAAAACATAAAACAAACTAACAAACAAACAAACAAAAACAAACAAACAAACAAAACAAACAAGCAAAAACTAAAAACAGAAACAAAAACAAAAATAAAAAACAAAAACAAACAAACAAACAAACAAATGGCTTCTAGAATCTATCTTGGTGGACATAGAACAAAGAAAGAATTTAATAAAAACCTAGCCATGTAGCAAGGAAGCCACGACAGTCTAACGAGTTTAACAGGTTATGGAAAGGTCGACTACCAAATCATTTTTGGTATTTTAAACCCTGCATGAAGAGACGTTGTAGAGCTCACCTTAGACGCGAGGGAGTGCAACTGAGGACGATGTGGTGCAGTGGGAGAGGGGTAGCTACCCCATAACTGATAACTTAACCTCTCCACCATCAATCCTAACCCTATTCCATGGGTGTTGGGACAGGGTCCGCTAGGGTCAATTTTGGGGCAAAAACCCAAGTTTTGGGGGAGAAAGCCCAAGTTTTGTTGTAAAAATGTAAAATCTCTGCAAGTTGTGATCACGGAGCGCATAGATAGTAAAGTGTCATAAAGGGTTTTACCCTTATTTTATGTAAGTTGTGTCAGTGTGTACAGACCTACCCATGGTCGATGGACCATGGGATTGTATAAAAAGGATAGTCTTAGAGAGTCTAAGATAGTAGTAGTAATGATGAAGACAAATGTAATGGGTCAGTAAGAAAAAAAGCGAAGAAGTCTTAGAGTAGAAGAGAGGCTCTGCAGTTGTGTGCATAGAAGCCTAGGGTAGATTCTGTAGCTAAGTGCGCGGACCCCTACAGTTGAGTGCGCAGGGAAATCTTGAGTCTGTAAGAAGAAGTGAAGTATTAATAAAGAGATTATTCCAGAAAATCTTGTGTTTTGTCTATTTATTTCCGTTATGCATGAATGCGCTTTTATGTTGTGATGAATGATGGGTTATATGAACGCAAGTAATAATAACTATTTATGCGAAGAACATCTTGTTTCTTGTTAAAGTTATCAATACTTAAACCAATCTGGATAAATACAGGATTAAGGGTAATCATAAAGGCATGTAACTAGTTGATTCACCTATTTAGGGTCCGTGAAAGACATTTGTAGACCTTTGCAAAGGTCTAGAGGTCGGTTAAAGGAGGTTATATCAATAAGCCTTAAAGGCTTATCGATCTGCGTGAAGGCAGGTTTAGGGCATAAAACGACATTGCACTAATCTCTGGGTGCGGAAACTTGGTTCCAACATCCCCCCATACTGCTTCAAGTGAGACTTCAGTCCACGCTCTGCAGGTTGATGCCAAAAGGGCCAGTAGTGTAGGGATTTGTTTGGAAAACTTAACTCTAAACTTGGGTCAGCACCCACTAAGCCAACAAATGGTTCTATTGTCGAGACTGGGATCTGCATAAAGAGATGTGTGATGTCGCATCACTGGAATCCAACTAAGAAGGAAATTGAGGAGTGGTTGGATAGAAAGATCCACGAATTCACAACGCAAGAAAACAGAAATCCATGATTGACGAAGAACAGTGGTTGGACAGGTATCTGTACACAGAGATGCATGAAAATTTCTTTTGTTCCTTCCCTATAGAACTATACGAATGGATCGCTAAATTGGCAGATGACCAAGGAAGGTGGAGGCTAACCGGTCCAATAGCTTGGACCTCGAAGTTCGTGTAGATATTGGAAGCCTCTGAAGATAAGATCGCATGCATTGTCAATCACTAGCTTGATCGTGTCATAGGTGGATTTGTGACAGAATTCACGGTCGATACCTTGGCCAATTACAGCGAAGCGGAGCGACACTTCTTCAAGGGACCACGAGATAAGTATTTGAGATCTTCGAATACTTGGATTAAGATGCTCTTATGTGAAAACTGATTTGTGCCATTACCTTGATGTTTGGAGCTACACGAAGTGGAAATCTATTCAAGGATAGAGGAAGAACATGTCCTGAATATAGCCCACTGATTGAACCTCCTCTGAGTAACGACGAAGGAGCAGCACAAGCTTCACCACAGAGCATTGTCCAGTTAATACAACAAGGGTTTCCTCGAATACCTCATCCATCCACACCACCTCCACCTTCACCCCCACAACATACACCTTCACCCACACCGCCACCACCTCCGCCACTGTTCAATATGTCAAATACGATGAAGGCCCATTTTCAAGGGCTTGGGAAATGAGGACCCGGACCAATTTTGGTTTGTTGTGAAGGCCATGTGGATAGCCCATAATATTACAGATGATCAAATGAAGAAAGAAATGTTCATTACTGCTCTACAGGATCACGCGCTAACATGGTACATTAAGTACTATACTGATAACCCGAAGGCTCCATTAGCATACATTCAGATTGCATTGAATAAGGAATTCAGTAGACCCACGTCTAAATCTCAATTAGTCATTGGATTCAAGGAAATCATGATGAGGCCCAGAGAAACACCCTGGGAGCTAGATCAGAGATTAAAATTCCAGATCCGTGAAGCTAACATGAATCTTACGGATGGGAAGCACCACGAATGGTTTGTAGCTTCGCTCTTGCCTCACCTAAGGGTCTCCTTATCATAGTAAAAGATTGGGACCCAGGCGAAAGCCCTAGACATAGTAATGAGACTGCATTAAATGCCGATTCAAGATGTTGCTTTGGGAGTGCAACAGATTCACACGGAGTTGTAGAATCTTTGCATAGAGTTTCAAAGTCTAAATAAGGATAGAGTGGCTCGGTCATAGGTGCACGAAGAAGTTTGGTGCCTGAAGTTTAAGAGCCAGGGGCATGATAAATATCACTGCCCTGTCTTCGCAAATTATGTTGCAGGAGGAGTGCTAATACCTCAGAGACCGGAAGCTCAAGCAGGGCCAAGCACAGGGTCGCGCTGTGGTGCACTATCTGTCAGGTAGTTGGAAAACATGTAACAGACAATTGTCACTTGCTGTAGAAATTTATGCAGACACTGCAACAGCTCTTCTGCAACTTCTATAAATTGGTGGGCCATAATGAGTGTAATTGCCATAGCTATGAGCTAATGATGGAAATAATGCCCACGTATCGAATGCAAACAGAAACTTGACCTTCGGATCAAGGTGTTGGGGAAGTGTGCGAAGGATATCAGGGGCGTGGACGAGGCTGAGGTGGAGGAGGACCAGCGAGAGGTCGGGCGCAAGTTATTTGCTACAATTGTGGAGTGCCAGAACACTACGCATGGGAGTGTACGAGCCCGGCATGCCTGTCATTACGATATTGTACTCAATTTGATCACGCGATAGAAGACTACCCTCTATTAATAGTTAAGATGCAGGAGAAGAGGGAACAGCCTCAACAGCTTACCCAAAACCTACAGATGATGAGGGTTGAACCCCACGAAGAGGACCCTAATGTAAATATCGTGTTGCGAAGTGGAATGACAACTGGCGAGGAAAAGGGAAAGCAACCTGAAGAGCGTGAATGGGTCTGTAAGGCTCCAGAAAAAGAGGTTGGGTTTGATTTGGAGCACGTAAGAAACATTCATGGAAGTAAAGAAAAGCTTCGTTGAGGCCTCCATCTCAGTAAGTTAGGATAACATGTCCGAAGAAATGGGCCCCTCCATACTTACTACCTTTCTGGAAACCTATATGATGTTATTACGTGATAGCAAGGTCATGAAAGGATTACAGGAGTTGATAAATAAGTGCGTTGGTAAATAAAATGCTCCTTAGGGACCTCATGTATTCAGAAAAATTGGTAAGCATAAGGCAAGAATAGGGTGTGAGATGAGGCTAACTACACAAATAGGGGAGTATGAAATGGATCAAGTTATTCTGAATTTGGGGTCAGATGCAAACATATTTCCTAAAGAGACGTAGGACAGAATGGGGAGACCTGCATTTCATTGGTCTCTAATTCAATTGAGGATGAAAAATCAACAAAAGATTATCCCCATGGGAAGATTGCAAGGAGTGATAGCAGATATTGAACGCACATTGTCGATGACAGCAATCCCTACCCATGCTCCTTGGGATCAATTGGGTTATTACCATGAATGGGGTGATCAATTTGAAGAAGCGGACTATGTCATTTGGGAAGAAATCGCTTCGCATAGTAGTAATTTTGGACCCTATAGAAGGACCGCGCTATACTGAACCGATTCGTGATTATGAAAGTGGTGATGATTTGGACCAGATCTACAAAATAATAGTGCGAGACCAAGATTGGGTGAATCCGACAGTAGATGGACGCACTACATGGGACCGTGAAATTTCTTCTACATCAGATTCAGATGAGGAGTTCGAACACTGGTAGAATAGGTTGTTTAAGTATCTATGTTGTGTTGTAACATGATGACTAAATCATTATGTTGTGTATCGTAGGAGGTAAGAAGTTTGCATTATTATGATGGTCTAATTAATGTAGATAAATTTTTGGATGCATTTGAAAGGGAAGTACCTAAGAAGCATCGCTTCCAAGCACTGGATTTGGCATTGTGTGCTACACCCGCAGGTGGTGGGGTACGCATAAAGACAATTTTGATGGATGGCGCAAATACAGAAAAATGATGAGATTGTGGTTTGGTCACCCAAAAGTTCGGCTAATAGAGAAATATGATGGAAGAAGTGATTGGTGCGATCATTTAGCAAAATGGACTGACGTTTATGGGACAAGGTCGCAACCTGAGTGGGTACATTTATTCTGTCACACTTTGGATGTAATACCAATGAATTGGTACCTAGAAACAGAGCTCTGCCACGACACTAACGAGTGGGATATTTTGAGACAGGGATTTTTGTTGACATTCAACTTATGATGGATTCGAATGCATTGATGAAGCATTGTAGGAGGTCAAGGCATCGATCTTTAGAATACAGCAAGATCCCTTGCATTTGATTCAACCAGATTGGACCACCCAGTTGTGCCATGCGGTGGAGTGCTACAATGTGACTGTTGAAGAAGAAGACGAGGATCCAAGGAACATTAACATCCCAGAGGAAAAAGGCCACCATGAAGTTGAGGGGCCGCAGATAGAGAATCTAGATATGACCACATCACTGAAGACTAAACAAGTGAACATTGGTACAAAAGCGGAACTGATGTTTGCGAAGATAGGGAACTATTGGGATGATGCCATGGTGGAGAAGGTCACTGAGTTTCTTTGCGAATATTAGGATTTGTTCCCCACAAAGTTTTCAGACTTAAAGGGCATCATAGGCAATTTGGGAGTGATGAAAATAACTTTGAAATTGGACGTGAAGCTTGTTAAGCAAAGGCCCTATCGCCTTAATCCCAAGTACATGGAAAAGGTCCGCTTGGAGTTGGACAAGATGCTTGTAGCGGGTATTATCGAACCAGTGGAGGAATCTGATTGGGTGAGTCCAATGGTAATTTAGGAAAAGAAGCAGAAGGATGAAATAAGGATTTGTGTAGATCTCAGGACGTTGAATGATGCTTGCGTTCATGATCCTTTTCCAACTCGTTCACAGATGAAGTACTGGATAATGTTGGCGAACAAGAAGCCTATTCATTCACTGATGGGTTCTCTGGATACCATTAGATAAAGATCGCACCAGAAAACAGGAGCAAGACCACCTTCACGACTGAGTGGGGATGCTTTCAGTATACGGTAATGACTTTTGGGCTTAAGAATAAGCTAGTAATCTTCTCGCACGTAGTCATTGCGGCGTTCAAAGAGTTCATTCACAAGTTTTTGGAGGTATATTTTAATGACTGGACAGTGTTTGGACTAGTAAAACGCCATGTAGCTAGTTTGCACTTGATTCTAGATACGTATCGGAGATATCAGGTCGCACTAAACTTGAAGAAGTGCTTATTTTGCGTCCCTTTCGGATCTTGTTGCGTCATGTAGTGTGCAGACAAGGATTAATGGTGGACCCTGCTAAGATCGTGCTTATCATTAATTTGGAGGTGCCAATGAGTGTTAAACAGCGACGCACAACACTAGGTCATACTGGATACTATCGAAAGTTCATCAAGAGTTATGCCTAGATTACGGCACCAATGGAAAATCTATTGAAGAAGGATGCTACATTCTATTGGGATGAAGAATGTCAGCGGATTCTAGATGTATTAAAGGAGAAAATGGTCACTGCGCCGATCCTAGTCTTCTCGGATTGGAAGAAGGAGTTTCATGTGCATGTGGATGCTTCATGTATTGTGTTGGGAGTAGCACTGGCACAGGATGATGAAGGAGAATTGGATCACCCTATAAAATTTACGAGCAGGAATTTGTCTAAGGTTGAAAAGAATTATTCGATGATAGAGCACGAAGGGTTGGCTATGGTGTACGCACTCCAGAAGTTCCTACATTACCTACTAGGCGGACACTTTAAGATGTAGACAGACCATTCTGCATTAAAGTACCTAGTCAACAAGCCTGTGATGGGGGGGGGGATATGCAGATGATTGATGTTGTTTCAGGAGTATGATTTCGAAGTAATTGGGAAGCCAAGGTGATTTAATGCAAGGCCATATCATATGTCGCGCATTGAAACAGGAGAGGAGCCTAACAATTTAGAGGAGGGGCTTCCTGACACACAGCTCTTTGCGGTGCATGTAGTAGACAATCACTTTATAAACATTATCCACTTCCCGACCACAGGAACGGCTCCACAAGGATACACTAGTCAACAAAAGGAGTTAGTGGTACGCACGATAGATTTTTTTGTTATTGCAGGCCATTTGTATAAGATGGCATCGGATGAAATATTGCGACATTATGTGCCTGATTTTGAACGAAATAGTATCCTTGTTGAAGCTCATGGAGGAGCTGTGGGAGGCCACTATGTAGGAAAAGAAATAGCGCAGAAGATTTTACGCGCTAGGTTGTGGTGGCCAACGTTGCATAAGGATTCCAAAGCATATTGTAGGCTGTGCGATGCATGTCAGAGAACTGGTAGGCCATTGCAGAGGGATGAGCTACCCTTGAATCCGTAAGTATCATTGCAGCCATTTGAAAAATGGGCAATTGATTTTGTAGGACCAATTCAGCCTCCAAGCAAGAAGACAGGTGCACGGTATATCATCACCACGATCGGGTTTTTGACCAGATGAGCGGAGGCACAACCCATAAAGGACTGTACAGGGGCAACAACAGTGAAGTTCTTGTTTGAATATGTGTTGACTAGGTTTGGTTGCCTGAAAATTTTAATGAGCGATCATGGTACGCACTTCCTCAATGAAACAATTAGTGTGCTGATAGAGGAGTTCCAGGTTTATCACCAGAAGAGTACGCCATATCATCCTCAATCCAATGGGACTGTTGAGGCATTTAATAAGATATTGGAGAACGTGCTGACAAAGGCGTAGAGGAATTATTGGGACATGTGTGTACTAATTGTGTTATGGGCTTATAAAACTACCTGTAAAAAGCTTACTGTTTAGACATTGTTTAGGCTGGTCTATGGCATAGAAGCTGTAATGTCTATGGAGTACATTGTGCCTAGTCTATGAACATTAGCATTCATAGGGATGGTGGACCGCGGAGCCTTAGAAGAACGGCTCATACAGATAGCAGAGCTCGAGGAAGATAGACTTTTAGCTGGATTCCATCAGCAGGTTCAGAAGGAGCATGAAAAGGCATGGCACGATCGCCACATCAAACTGTGCACCTTCAAGGTAAACGATTTGGTTTTATTATATGACAGTAAGTTTGATAAGTTTCCAGGAAAATTTCAGATGCACTGGCTAGGGCCATACGTTATAAAAGATATTACAAATGGTGGAGCAGTTCAGCTTGTGAAATTGAACGGAGATCCATTTCTGGGAAAGGTAAATGGAAGTCGATTGAAGCCATACACCAGGGATCTTATCCAATGACTATATGGCGGTAGCACAATCTTAGTGCTCCAGGCAGCTACAAGGAAGCGCGGGACTATAAACTACATTGCCTGGGTTGTATAGCTATGCGATAAAAGGCCTGTGTGAAATGGAAGGTTGTCACAGTACCAAAAGAAGTGTGAAGGGAGCTACGCTATAGGGGTGGAGACCGTGCAGTGTAGCCAAAAAGTCACCATTACTGCCATTATTCATGATTTGACTGCTAGGAGATGGTTAAAAGGAGCTAGGGGTGGTATTTAAGGTATTTAAGGTTGAATTTAAGAGTGAAATCTTTCGAAATCTTCCGCCAATCTAGCATTTATGGACGGATTTTGGGGGAAACAATCGAATTTGAATTCGAATTTGCCTATAAATTACACGTGGTTGTCCAACGAAAAACACTTTGCATTCTAATAATTTCTGCATTTTGTTGTCTGTTGCGCATGAACCATGAATTCTTTGAGGATTTTCTCGCAAGCCCCATGTTTGATCAACGTCCCGAGTCAGACTGAAAGCTTATTCGCGATATCATGTTAGGACTAGGTCTTGTAGAAACTGTAAGCACGGGAGGGACTATTGCCTCTCAAGGAGCTACTCCTGAGGTTGTGAGTATAGAGGTTCCAGCAATAGTGCCTATGATGCCAAGGTCACCTAGGCCGAAGCTTACACTGGCGAGAGAGGTCCCCAAGCCGAAGGAGGATAAGAAAAAGAAGTCGATGCTGGTGCACGAGTCACCAAGGAAGCATGCAGCTACACAAGCTCAAAGAAAATAAAAATCGAGCACGAAGGAGAAGGGGAAAGTGGTGGATCTAGAGGTAGAGGAGGGCGCGAAAGATATTGACATTGAGGGCATGGACCTTATTTCTAGGTTGTCGGAGTATATCCCTCTGTGCAAGGGAAAAGTGAAGGTCTTGAAGGACCCAGATGAGGGGCATTTCCTCCTTAACACACCCCTGCTGCCAGAGAATATAACTTTTGAAGTTCCACGCTTGGCTCAGATCCCGCATTTGAAACTCAAATATTAGGATTTGGTGGACCAGGAGCAGTTCCCCCACCTTGCTATAGACACCTTAATAAAGAGGGCTTTCTACTAAGAGTCTGGTGTCACCGTGTTCGAGCCAGTGGAATGGATTCGCAGGGTAAACAAGTCAGGGTTGTTGAACTTGTTATACCACCGCACCCTGATAAACCTAACCGTCATTAAGTAGTTGTGCCTGGTGCATGATGAGTGCTTGTGGCTGAATGAGCCGATCCCCATCACCGATATGTTGATCCATCAAATCACATTATCATCCCATTCAGGACTGAATCCATCCAAGGTGTTTGGCAGCAAGACGAGTGAGCGCGACCTTACTGAGAAGATGAAGGACAAGTTTAAACTTATAAAGAAGTCACGTAGGTATTCGATTACCAGCATTACTAACCCTGCGGTGAAGGTTTCCAGGAAAATTTTGGCTGGCAAGGTGATGAGAAAGTGTTGCGCGGACAAGGTGCCGACACCGGTGGTTTCATTAGCATCTCAGTGCACGGAGGGCGTATAGTTCAACTGGGCGCACTACTTGTGTAGTGAGTTCCTAGCGAACTACAGAGAGGCACAAGATGATAGTAACACCTTTCACTATTCGTGGTTGTTTCTCTCAATTGTGCTCGTCGCGTGGGAGTTGCCAGAGGATAGCTAGTTTCCTCCTGTGGAGAAGGATTTACCAGAAGTGGCAAAGTTTGCATCTCTCTGGGCCACAAAAGATGTTGCGTAGGTCACAGAGAGCAAAGTCTTTTGGGTGTTGATGGAGGCGAGCATTTGCATGGCCATCAACCAAAAGCCACCGTTGTCGCCAACCGTGTTCGAGCAACTTTCAGGGCACGTGGAGTTCAAAGCGGACTTCCACCATGTCTGCATCTGGGCACAAAAGGACCCCGAGCAGAAATGGTTCGACTTACCCTACTTGGCTATGAATGACGTTATTATAGAGGTCATCAAGCGCTGGCAAACATAGTGGAATTTTGCATTCGATGTGGCTGTCGGGACTAGCAAGTTCGTGGAGAAGAAGAAAAAGGAAGCGGCCAAATAGAACGTTCAATAGTTAGCTGAAAAGAGAAAGAAAGAGGTTGAGGAGAAGGCCTAGGTAGAAGCGAAGCGCGCTACAAAGGAACAGGCAGAGTAAGAAGAGCGTGGCTCCGAAAGAAGTCAGAAGTCTCCTTTGCCCCAAACGGAGGAAGAAGAGCAGTAAGAGCAGGGTGGCAGAGATCAGTAGGAGAGCACTCCCTTCCGAGTGAAGCGACATAGGGAGCAGGAAAAGGAAGGACAGTGAAAAAAGACGAAATCCACCAAGTCATCGCTAGATCTGATTACTTTGACGGATGGTGACTTAGGTTAAATTGGAGACAAGGTGCGATATAGAACAAGAGAACTACTACAGCAGGTTGAGAAGCAGCAAAAGCAGTCACTGAGCATAATCCAAACGGGTATGCACGAGTTGTAGATCCAAACGACTAGACTCCAGGCAGGTGCAGGACATAGCAGTGCGGCATCAACTAGGTTGGCACTGGGGACCACTCAAACAATAGAAATGGTTTGGTCATTGGATCTTTGGTCAGTCGCACTGCCTGATGGATATTTGAACACGAAGGCAACCGCTGACAAGGATATTGTCAGCTCCTTGAAGAATATTGGTCTCAACCTGGCTACGCTCCCCAGTGAGTTCGTTCACACACTGCAAGCAGGTGTGATAACAGAGGTTAAGGCATGGGAGCAGCGCACACTAAGCTTGATCAAAGAGTACAAAGTCAATAATGAACAGATGTTCGTGGAAAAATCAACAGCACTAGAAGCATGGAATAAATTTCAGACGCAAAATGAACAAACTAAAGTCGTTGTGGTCGAGGCATTTAGAACAGTCCCTAAACTGCATATCCCGAAGGAAGTGCCATGGGAGGCGAAGATCAGGAAGTTGGCTGCAAGTGTCCGCGACGCGAAGACGGAAGTGGCCAAGGTTCAATTTGAACTGAACTTGAAAATTACAGAGTTAGAGTTGAAGTCACAGCCTTCAAGTCCACCAGAGGTCAGAGAACAGCGCGAAGCCACTGTAAAGGATGGAGTTGTAGCAATGGATGTCACGTTGGTGGATTGCATCGAGCTTTTCGAGCAATCCATGGAGGTAGCCACGACGTTGTAAGAAGATCCTAACCTGTAGAGGTTAAACATAGAAGCCCTTGAATTGCAGCAGCGGTATGATGAAGCGAGAGCAATGGCGTGCACTGTCGCTATAACATAGCAATTGGCCAATTTGCATGAGGCGAAATAGTTGCTTGAGCAGGTGGAAGCAACGCAGAGGAAAGAGGCGGTCCTCAAGGCCAGATTAGAGCTTTGGGTGGATGAGGCCTATGTTATCTCTACCAACATTAAGGAGAAGTTGGCAAGCCTACAGAGAACGTGACAGAAAATCAAGGAGGACAGTGCAGGAAAAGAAACAGTGCAACTAGTGGAGTAGATCAAACAGGCAACCACGCAAAGCGCGACTAAGGTAGCAGTGGCATAAGTAGATTTGGGAGGTCTCTGCAATAAGATCTCCATGCCAGCGGAGTAACTCGAAGGTGAGTCACAATATTTGTATTGGGGGCCTATTGGGACAGGGTCCCTAGGGTCAATTTTGGGGCAAAATCCCAAGATTTGTTGTAAAGAATGTAAAGTCTCCGCAAGTTGTGGTCACGGAGCCTGTAGATAGTAAAGTGTCATAAATGGTTTTACCCTTCTTTTATGTAAGTTGTGTCAACTTGTATAGACCTACCCATGGTCTGCAGACCATGGGATTGTATAAAATGGAGAGTCTTAGAGAGTCTAAGATAGTAGTAGTGATGATGAAGACGAATGTAATGGGTCAGTAAGAGAAAAATCAAAAAAGTCTTAGAGTAGAAGAGAGGCTCTGCAGCTGTGTGCGTAGAGGCCTAAGGTAGAGTCTGCAGTTGACTATGTCGACCCCTGCAGTTGAGTGCACAAGGAAGTCTTGAGTCTGTAAGCAGAACTAAAGTATTAATAAAGAGATTATTCCAAAAAATCCAGTGTTTTGTGTATTTATTTCTGTTATGCATGAATGCACTTTTATGTTGTGATGAATGATGGGTTACGAAATAATACTGTATTGATGCGCGAATTTACATGATTTATGCGAAGAACATCTCGTTGCTTGTTAAAGTTATCGAATACTTAAACCGATCTGGGTAAATACGAGATTAAGGGTAATCACAAAGGTGCGTAAGTGGTTGATTCACCTGTTTAGGGTCCGTGAAAGACAGTTGTAGACCTTCGTGAAGGTCTAGAGGTCGGTTAAAGGAGGTTATATCAATAAGCCTTAAAGGCTTATCGATCTGCGCGAAGGTAGGTTTTGGGCATAAAACAACATTACACTAATCTTTGGGTGTGGAAACTTGGTTCCATCATCCCCCCATATTGCTTCGGGTGAGACTTTAGTCCACGCTCCACGGGTTGATGCCAAAAGGGCCAGTAGTGTAGGGATTTGTTTGGAAAACTTAACTCTGAACCTGGGTCAAGGCCCACTAAGCCAACAATGGGCATCGTGGATCTTGTTGCACCTCACCTGCCCTAATCATTGACACAACTTTCCTAGTGGAGAAAACCAATGTGTGACAGCGAGTTGCTTCTAGAGTGTTTGATAGGAAATATAACATTACAATTTCACAACGTTGAATGACCCCCTCGGATCTCAATAGACTCTCATATCAATTAAATCATGATTATGCTAGGGACGAAATAAAACACAAGAACAATCACAACTTAAGTTTGTCAATGCTAACATCAAACAGTAAACCAATATAATATAATTTAAACCTATATATATATATCTAGTTATGAATATGGAAATTGGAAAGGAAAGTTATCTCACACATATACTAATTTACAAGAAAACAAGACATTAAGACAATTGATAAGCTATTATAATTGACACATGATAATTAATAATTGTTCATGACAAAAAGATAATCCCATATTATGCAACTTAAGAAAATCAAATATTAAATCCACCAAAAATTATGTGGAACAAGAGTTATTAAAATTAACAAACTTTTGGTAACATTGTACTAATCACCATCATTAAACTTGATAATAAAACAATTCAACACCAAATTATTTTTATTTATTTATATAAACGACATGTTACACCTAAAACTTTTAAATAACATATTTCAGTCTAAGACTTTTAAATAATATGCGCATTCATGCACATAATACATCATAAAAACCAAAAACTGTGATCAAATTTTTGTACCTTTGCACAAGTCTGGTTGGACATGATACATGAAAATACAGTTTAACCAAAAACTGTGATCAACTTTTTGTACCTTTGCACAAGTCTGGTCGGACATGATACATGAAAATACCCAAAACTGTGACCAGAATGATGTCCCTTCGCACAAACCTAGTCCATCTATGATCATTATAAAAGACCTTTCTCGAAGGGACATTACCAATTCACCACGGATTATGGGAGACTTTATTTTAAACAAGGGAGCCACTGCAGTGGCAGTAGTCCCTGCCCGGGTCTGCCACAACAACAATACAAAATTGTAATTATCTCACGATGCAATCTTTTGGGGTTGAAGCTATGTAATCAGAAGGTGGTTTCTAGGTCAAGAAGCTGATGCAACTCCTGCAAATCTCAACCCTCGAGCCCGACGTGTTCTTAGCCACTTCAGCTGCTGTCATTACTACCTCCTGCAGTACAGCACATCTAGCATTATAAACTAAATAAAACAGAAACCTTAGAAAAGTTATGTGAAGATTTTATATCAGGCTGTAAAATAAGATGCTAAGTATCAATCTTAGCACAGCGAAGACTAAAAAAAAAAAGAGATTACCAATTACTAAACAGATTATCATCTTTAGTTGTCCAAAATAAGTTCCTCTTCATGTAAGCAAGATTTCCCATCAAAAATATTTAAAAGCAGCCATTTATTTTCAGTACATGCGTGGAGTACATGTCTCTGTCTTCGATTCTGTATAATATTCATTGCCCGTGCCATAATGTAGCATGGCAAAAGGAATCCAGCAGTTCTTAAGAGGAGCTGAAAAGGAAAATACTTGAAAATCAGAAGAGCAAACAAAAAAAACCAATTATGTCTGTGGACTTGCAAAAAGTGTTTTGCTGAATCTTTCACCAAAGACAACCATTTGACAAACTGGTAGTTTAAAACATCATACGTTACAATTGAACAGAATCATGACCATCTTCCAGTTGAAAATAATGATGTCAACCAATGCTTCTAAGTAAGAAAATTACCGTGAAGAATGTTGAAACATCCTCATCTCCTCCAGCACTAGCTATGGCTAGGGCGTGAAGTAGAAGTAAAAGGGCCATGAACTGCCACAGAACAAGTATAATGAATTTAATAGTTATTCCATCAAAGACATACTCATAGAAAGTAATCTATCATGTGTACACGCTTCAAATTAGAAAGCTACCATACTAACAAAACTAAAAAATTACTAATAATTAGAACCATAATCAGTAGAATTGATATGCAATGATTGATCTTCAAGAATCAAAAGATTTTAGAAACAAACTGGCTTACAATTAAAGCTGCAGACCGGCAACATGCAGCACCACTTGAATTGCCTGCTGTGTATTCATCATATTCAGGTTTCAAAAGGCGATGTTCTGCTGCAGCCATAGCTGTCACACGAGGATCATCCAGGTCCAACTCAGATCCCCAATTTCCATTGATTTAGGAGATCACCGAGAAATTAGAATGGTTTCAAAAGGCAGTGTTCTGCTGCAGCCATAGCTATCACACGAGGATCATCCAGGTCCAACTCAGATCCCCAGTTTCCACTGATTTAGGAGATCACCGAGAAATTAGAATGGGAAAGAATCCATAAGTTTTAAAGGACATAGTTTCTACATATTCCATGTGAAAGTACAGTATCAAAAGCAGATATTTCATTGATATAAACTCTAATGATCCATCCATGCTTTATTGGAAAAAAAAACAATAATAATTTATCAGTCAAAACAGAAAAGTTAATTGCAACCTGAAAACAATTGCAGAGGAGATCTTAGCTTGTAGACCAAATTGTTACCTGATATCAATGGCAATGCCACCAGAATGAGGACGCTGAGGTGCTGTATACCCATGTTTGTAAATCTGTAGTTTCAGAATAACAAATGTACATTTCTTAGTTAACGCTATACCAACATAGTCCTCTCAGTGTGAATTTTAAGGGTCCCCTTCAAAATTAGATGAGAAGCAAAATTGTTACATGCAAACCAAAAGTCTAGAACAAGTTCTAAAAGAACAGTATATCAAGTTTAAAAGTAATATCAGCCATTCTTTAAGATTTCCATGCACATTGGCATGATATGCAATTTAAAAGTAATATCAGCCATTCTTTAAGATTTCCATGCACATTGGCATGATATGCAAGTTACAGAGGCATTCACCAGAAAATGTAAAATATATGACCATATGGGTTCACCTGTTGGCAGATCTCACACGTAGCAGCTTCTGCTTACGCAATCCGCTGCTTTCCATCAACAGGGTTGGCTTCGAGGAGTCTAAAAATGTCTCCAACGTTTCTAAACAGGATCGCCAATCCCGCAAATCCTTTTCCTGTCTCAAATCAGGAGCAGAAGTACCCTGGCAGGATTCGAAATGCCGATCTGATATTGATAACGTATCGGCCGATTTCTCCGATAAATCTTTCGTTACCGAAATGCATTTCCAAGCAGTATATTAGAGACCAGTGGTAAAGTGCCAGGCTCCATGGCGTGTCAAAGAGCCATCATGCACATGGCAGAAGGCTAACATGCAAGAGTTTTTTTTTACCGTGCGACACGATTTAACATGAAATTTTGGTGACTATCCTAAGTTTCATCAAAATATGTCTTTTTTAAATTTGAAACAGATTATCCTAAGTTTTATGAAAATCATGCAATCTTCCCGGTCTGAAAGTTTGGATAAAAGTTTGTTTGCAAGTGTATAATCAATCAGTCCGGCAATAAGACCTCAAACACAAAACTTTGGATAAAACAAAAGAAACCACGACATGTTTATTTAAAACTTTGGTTAAATGATTTGGTACGCCCAAATTAATATGAAATTACAGCGATATCGATCGCTATAGTCCCATGCTCAGGCAGGGACTAATAAGATTTTAGAAAAATATTTACAACCATTTACAACTATTTTGGTGGCCATCAATTACCCGTGTTACACATAACACGATGAGGATTACAACAAATTTGTCCTATCTGCTTATGGTCATTAATCCGATCGCCTGAAAATAAAAGTAGCTCGATATATTAATCAACAAAAAAACAACTCTTCTATGTTGTGAATGAAATTTAATAAAATTAAAATGTGGAATATATTTCATCAATAATTATTAAACTTGTTTTATAATTATTAATTTAAAATAATATTATTTTAGAAATTTTTTGGTAATATACATTAATTAAAGGCTAAGATTTTATTTTTTTGTAAAATGAGATATATTACAACAAAATTAAGAAATTACATCTAAAAAGTTCATAAGTCATTCAAGTGTCTCCCCTGGGAGACTAGACCATATCCAAAATTGGGCCCTTCGAAGGGCCATGAGCAACCTACGATGTCTAACATAATTGAACTTAAACATAACCAATCTAGATCCATCTTAACTCTGGATCTACCAAGTGCCAAGAGGCATCAAATATTTTTTTTCTCTAAAGGAGTTTTGCATATCAAAAGAATTGATCCCTCTAGGCGCTTGGTAGATCTAGATTTAAGATGGATCTAGGATGGTTTAATTTACCACTTTAAATATACTATATTCCACATAGAATACCATGGGTCATTTTTATTTCTATAGGGTTATTTTTATTTTGTTATTTTTATTTTTTAATTTTATTTTACCCAATTTAAAAGGTTTGCATTACATTAAATTGACCTTTTTATTTAATTTATTTTTTTGATGTAATTTGACTTAGTCAAAATGTTGAACATTACATTACAACATCTCTATCATACTAGGTTGGAGAGCACCTCTCAACACAAATATACTAGGAAATTGACCTTGTTAATCATAGCCATAGGCAAAAGTATGAGGAATTTCATAACCGTCATCACAAGCCATCACATACTCAAGGAGTTGGATTAGAGTTTGAACCATCTACTATAATAGGGTCAAATGGGGTTATCGATGGTCTTGGAGTTACTAGAGGAATTTCGAGGTGTTTTTAAATTTGCACCAACCTCTAGCCCATTGTTTTCAGTCTACAATCATAGTGCTTAAGGTGGCCATGCATGTGATCCAAAGTCTGTAATAAGTCCCTCCTTGCTTACTGACTGCTCAAGAGCACACATCCCGTGAGAAATTTCATTCTCCAATAGAGATTTATTACATGCATGTACTCATTCGCTCTGCTCCTTTTTCGCTCTGTGTCTGAGATCCATTCTTCCCACTATGCCCTCACTTCTAAATTGGAAAGGGAGATTCTTTGTGAGGATGCCTCTCTTTTCAATTTGACAACTTCTCTTGCATATGCATACAGATTTGTTCATGGTATATGGCTGCAAAGCCTGCAGCTCTATTCTGAAGACGTGAGTTCACCTAGCAGGCTCTTTCTTCATTTGCTCCTCTCTTAGGCCTGCCTCTCTCTCTCGATAAGGTGAGAATTCCTTTAGCCAATAAGATAGAAATATACAATGTTCTAGGTGTTATAATTGTTATCAAGCAGCGGATATCTCTGAAATGCTAGCTCTACTACCATATTTATCTACTTCCATACATCTGCTCTACTATAAGTCACTCGATTTTTTGTCTTATACTTGCCCCCTCCAAAGGATACCATCATAATTTAGGTGTGGAATCCACCCCCCCCCCCCCCCTCGCCCCCTCATTTGCATAGGAAACAACCATGAGTCTTTGTTTCACTATGCACAACCACAAGAGAGAGAATTTTTCCCCTAGACCTTCTAAGGATAAGTTCCCACAGATTCTCTTCTCCATCCACTTATATGTCTCACCTCCCTTCACCAACCTCCCAATCTTAGAGAAATGATATATCTCAGGTACCACTCTCTTGTAACCAAGGCTAATCAATAACCTTAAGACCACAAAACAGTAGTCCAACACCCTTCACCAGATTCGTCTATTCCTCACAGGGTAAGTATCAAACAAGTTTCCAATAAGAATCCCATCTCTACTCCATTTTCCACCCAAAAAAAATAGAAACAATACCTTCTATATGGGTATTACCAAATACAACCAACACTCCAATAACTAATAAAGGGGAATGCTGAATTACTTCGTATGGACAAGTTTCATAACCATTCCCATCAAAGAGAAAAAATTTCGAATATGGAATACCTAGATGGAGCATGAAAGTGCTACACATTGCATGCCTAACCCACCCCATCCTCATCCCTTGTCCATCTTGTTTCATCTGTGGATTTTGTGTTGAGAACACACTCGAACCTTCCACTAATGGCCCTTGAAAGTCCTTCCTCTACCCTTGCACTTTCCCAACCAAAGTTGAGTCTCCCATTGTGGTTCTCAGCCTTCATGAAGGAAAAAAAGCATTGCACATTATAATTCACCTCAGATTTAATCTGCTTTATGCCCCTAAGCTTCGTCTTGTTGTGCTCAATTATGCCTCTTCCCACTAGTGTGCTCCAAGATGAAACATCTCCCAATGACATAACTATCAGAATGCTTCACAAAAATAACCACCCTCTCCCACTGGTGATGCCATTTATTTCCCTCATTTAAAATTACCTCCTTCAGTGAATGTCTATCAACATTAAATAATTGTTAAGTTGGAATCTATTGCCAAGGATAGATCTTCTCTCCACCATATCACCTTTGCACATTTTTGCTTTCTCTTGCCATGGATGTATCATCCTCCTTGCATCCATCAGTGTGTCGTCAACCATTGTTTCTATCCCTATCATCAAACCCAAGGCAAGGTTTGTGACATATGTCGGGGGTGGTGGGGGGGCGTGTTGCAACATCTCCCTACCTATTAGTCAGGTAGGGTGGTAGCAACCCTGCCCCCTCCTCTCTCCATTGGTCGCCCAAATCCAGGGAAATCAAAGGTTGAGATTTATTTCCAAAGTGATTAATTATGTTTTTTTTCCTTTTTATTTCATTAATTGAAAAAAATGTCATATGAAATGAGTTATGGTTTTTTGGGCATGTGGTATGGATAAGCGATGATATTGTAACAAAGTTTACTTATAGATTAAGTATATTCATAATAAAGTGGGGTGAATCTCCATGGTTAAGAGTCTTGTTACATGTTTTTTAAAATTTAAATTTATTTAACCTGTATATTGATTCTTTTTATCATTAATTATTATTATTATTATTATTATTTTAAACAAAATTATAATTTAGTTAACAATTAAGATTTTTTTGTTTAGAATCTTGTTCCATGTTTTTTTAAATGTATATAGGCTTAACTTATATACATAACTTCGACAGAAAGATGCATAATGTGACAATGTAGATACTATGTTGATAATGATATAGTTGGCTTCTTAGGGCCTCTTAGAATACAATTAGTTTCCTAGGTTAAGAGCTTATAGCTTTGGAATTGGTCTACTTAGTCCAAGCATAGAACACTAACTATGTATCATATAGATGTTCTATGCATGATTAGGCTCAAAAGTTTTTTTTAATGTATGTTTGATTCCTAATGAATAACAAGATACAATCTCTAACTTTTTTAAAATAAATTTATAATTCAGTTTTCTTTTGTTATTTTTTTAATTTTAGTAACTTGAAATATATGATGAAGTAAGTGTTTCAATATTTATTATAGATTGATGTTTATCGATATTTACTAGTCATTTAATTTATATGACTACTAGTTTACTATATTATAAGATGTCAAGAACTTGAAAAATTAAAAACATATTATTTTTTTTAATATTAGATTTAAGTCACAACTAACATATTTAGAATCAGTGTCCATGTGGCTGGCGTAGACAGACAGTGACTTTTTGGTCTTTCCCTGCCACAAATACCTAAACCATGTAATATCTTATAAAAACCAAGTTTATATGAGGGTCCCTCCAGGCTCCCCGATACAACTACCTAAACCATATAATATCTTACATAAATCAAATTTATATGAGTGCCGCCCCCTACACAAATATCTAAATCATATAATATTTTTATATAAGCGAAGTCTATATGAAAGTTTTTTTTTCAGAGAAAAAAATATCATTATTTTATATTAAGAGAATATAAAAACTTCGAAATTGTGCAAAAAAGTAGCCTATGTATCAGCTAAAGGTAGAGGGTAGATACGTTTTCAAAGGTCTATAAAAAACATATATACAGAATCAAAATCAGATCATTACACATAGTACTGATAGACTGTAACAGAAATAAACAAAAAGCGTTGTGGGAACAACGGCAGAGGTTGAGATCAAAAAACCCAGCAGAAATAAACATGAAGGCATACAAAAATAGGAAAAAAAGAGGAGAGAGATCCTGTGTAAGACAAGAGATCTCAACCATCCATGCTTCCGTAGGCTGTGTTCCAGAACGGTGAAAATGTTTTGCAAGATAAACTTAAAAGGATTTGGGAAAATCAAATTTTTATTATATTTATTTATTTTTGGAAATTTTGATAATTTATTTTATTTTTGGATAGATCATAATATTAAATAAAATTTAATAATCAACTCACAAATCTTATTAATCAAGAAAACAGAAAGAATTTACATTCCACGCTGATTACATAATTTTTAAAAATCGGCTCGTAATAAATATTGCCAGAAAAGGGTAAATAATGTACAACAGGAGGTTGAAATTTTCAATTTTGCTTTCAATTTTGCATCGCTCCCTTATTTTCAAGGGAGAGGGGGAGGGCTTATTAAAGATAATGCATTGTGTTATGGGTTGTGTTTTCGCCACAACTTTATTTCTGGTGTAGTTACGAATTTTGATTTAGATGCTGTTTATTGGGAGTTTTTGGATTATGCTGAATCTATCTTAGGTACATATATGTGGAACATTTAAGTTTTTAATTCTGGCTTATTCTTTGGGGTAAAATATCTTGTATGTTTTTCTTCTTAAAGACGGGAGGAACTGATATAATGTCATTGTTTATATCACTGATATAAATGAAATATAGCTTTTTCGGCCTGAAAAAAAACCAATTCAAAAAATACTAAACATAAAACAAAAATATTTGTTAAGTATGATTTTTTTTTATTGATTGGATTGATTTAAATAAAAAATAATGGAGTTGTTTTTAGCATGATTTTTTGGAAGTTTTCCCTATTTAATTTCTCTAAAATTTGGCAAGAATTTTTTGAAATCACAAGTTTGATGTGTAACCCCTGCACAATCGAAATGCTCTAAAAATTTCAAGATGCCGAATCTATATAGACAGTCAAAAAACCAGTTTAAATAACACAAATCAAGATTTCACCTCATTTTTTTCCCACAAAATTCCGGCACCAGAAAATCTAAAAATTACACTAAAAACAACTCCAAAAATAATTTCACTCGAGAATTTTTTAAATAAAATTATTCAGAAATTTGTTTTTCGAATTTATCATCTAAAACTTATTTAGATAGACTACTGCATTTAGATAACTAACCTATTTTCAACTAACCAATATAATTTCTTATTAAAATAATTAATAATTCATGTAAACAGTAACCCCCACTAACTGAAAGCAGTAATCTAACCAGACAGCTTTTTTTGTTCTGAAAAAGCCGACAGACAAACTGCGTCACAGACTTGGCGGGCCATAGAGATATTATGACAGACGGTTTCCAGTCTGCTACTCTGTCCTCACAGAATGGCAGTGACACTTAATGCCCGACTAGGGTTTCTTCACACAGCTGGCGCTGAAGAGATTAGGGACGACCAACGTTCGGTGGAAGAATTCGATTTTCCTAAACATAATAGCAAGTACTCGAATCTGGTAATTTTAGATGGCAGCTGATAACGAGAGACAAAAATAGCGGCCCTTGCCTTAACTAGTAATTTGATACACACGTGAATAGCGTGCCCATGGCTTCCCTAACATTCACCTGATGTGAAGCCAAGTCCATTGACCTAGATTTTCTCGATTTCAAAATAATGGACCTGGTGAGTCGCAATGTATGAATAAAATATTTAGTATAATGAGATTTATTAAATACCATATCTATTTGGTGGTCTTTCAACGGCTAGACTCTAACCAATGCATATAAAAATAATTTTTCTTAAATTAAGGGATCAATGAGTTACAAGGTCCATCAATAATGGGATAATCAATATCATGATACTACATTTAGTGAATTTTGAAAGGCTAGAATGTGAACCAATAATCAATATCATGATACTACATTTAGTGATTTTTGAATGGCTAGAATGTGAACCAATATAGGGGGGATTTTTTTCTTTTCAATTCTGATCTTCATTGTCAGGTTTAAAGAACAATTTTATATTTGAAAATATAACAATTTAGTTTTGGCCACGATTAAAGTGGTAGCATTGACCAAAATATCTTCTTAAGAATAAGGAGAAATGTAGTTAGTTTTATTCTTAATCTTGATTATCTTGTTGCTTTCTTTGATGGTGCAACTTAATAGGAGAAGTGTGTGGGTGGTTTTATCAATTTTTTTTTGCTACCAACCACTTTATAAAAGCTAGTTTAGGGTTTGGCTTGGGCATTGATACTAAAGGAAAACTCTTGGTTGCCTGAGCCCTCATGTTTATAGCAAAATTGTTGAAATTTGATGACTAAAAAAAGTTTCCAACAATCCCAACCTGGTTTTAATTTCACCTCATTACTTCCATTCAATTAAATGCCCTTTCCCATACATATATTCAACATATAGAATTCTGGAAATGAAATTTTCAGATTAAAACACATGGGACTATCAACACACGCTGAAAATAAATATGGACATAACCAGACCAGCAATACACATAAAATACACATATTTTTGGTCAAGTTAGACGCAGACAAAACCCCTTCAATCTTCTCAGGAGAAAACCTGTTAGAGAACTCTTCAAATTTATTTATCTTTCAAGTTCAGGAAAAATACATTTGGAGACAAAGCAAAACAGAAAAATACAACTTATCTCTTAAGCCCAAAACTCCTTGAAATCTGTGCCCACTTTGCCTTGATTTTTCTGCCCACTTGAAGTTAAAACTATGTATTGTACGAATACAACTATACGGATTTATGTACCAATGTATGAATTGTACGGATTTTTTTTCAAAATTTCTCTCGAACAACGTGCAACTTACAGCATTCAATGTTGTTCATATTGTACCTTATGTTGTCTTCTAAACCTTGATTTCCATGCCCAGCTTTGCCTAGAAATCACTCCTTCAGCTTGCTGCAACAAAATTCTCCTTCAGAACTTTTCTCCAGCTCTCAACCTCCTTTCTCTAATCTACTCATGAACAATGAATTCAGTCTCTCTTTTCTTTCCCCCTTTTGTTTCCCTAAATGACTTTTGGGCAACCCTAAGATCTTATGGCTCAAATTCATTTAGATAAGGGATGATATTAAATGTGCATTTAATTCTCGTTTTCTATTTTTTAACTCACACATTAAATAAAGTACCCACATTGTACTTTATGTCTAAAGTCACTTTTCACTTTATAATTTAACATTGACTTTACCACTTATAAAGTCACTTTCACTTTATAAATTCACACTCAGGAAAAGAATTATTTTGGACACTTTTCCTAGGTAGAAACTAACCCATGGGAAACCACTTGTCCAAGGTACATTAAAAATCAGCACTCCCTCTTACCGAGGAAAGTGTTTCTCACAACACCCATTTTATCCCTGAAATGGGCATGCTTTCCTCTTGGCAAGGACTTCGTGAGAACATTGACCACCTACTCATCTGTTGATATATACTCCAGCTTCACTGCCCCCTTCTGAACATAGTCCCTGATGAAATGATATATGATGTCAATGTGTTTTGACCTATCATGAAACATTGGATTCTCCGTGAGTTTAATGCAACTGTGATTATCAAAGTGAATAACGACCGGTCTTAACTCCTGATCAAATAGGCCATACAACAACTTGTGAAGCCAAATGGCCTCACAAATAACCTAACAAGCAGCCATATACTCGGCCTCAGAAGAGCTCAAAGCAACTGACTTTTCTTTTCGACTGACCCACGACACAACTACCGAACCCAATCCAAAACAACACCCTGAAGTGATTTTCCTGTTAGAAGCATAGTTTGCCCAATCTGAATCTGTGTAACCTACCAACCTCACTCCATCTCCCCGCCTATAGTCTAGACCATAATCAACAATCCCCTGCATGTAGCGAAGAATGTGCTTTGCAGCTACCTAGTGCACCTTCTTGGGCTCAACCATGAACTGGCTAAGTGTGTTCACTGCAAAGCATATTTTTGGCCCAGTGTTGGCTAGATACATCAAGGACCCAATAAGCTACCTATACAATGTGGGATCCACCAAACTAGAATCTGAAGCATGAAGCTTCTTCCAGTTGGTGATCACAGGTGTAGACATGGGTCTACAGTCTGCCATGTGAAATATGCTCAACACATCCATAGCATACTGCCCCTGCCCAGAAAGATATACCCCTCCTCTTGCCATAACTCAAACCCCAAAAAGCAATGCATCAGCCCAATGTCTTTCATCTCGAACTCCATAGCAAGATCCTCCTTGCAACAACTAATCAATCTCTTTGCCCCAATAATGAACAAGTCATCAACATACAACAAAAGAATGAGCAGATCATCTCCTACAACCATGTAGTATAGTTTCGGATTTTCATCACTCTTTGTGAAACCCATCTGCTGCAAGTAAGTATCAATCCTCAAATACCAAGCTCTCGAAGCTTGCGTAAGTCCGTAGAGTGCTTGCCTCAACCAGCATACATGGGTCTCCCACCCAAGTACCTCAAATCTTTATGGCTGCTCAACATACACCTCCTCCTCTATAACTTCGTTCAAAAATGTGGTCTTCACATCCATCTAATGGATCTGCCAACCCATTTCTGTAGCAATAGAAATAAGGGACCAAATAGAAGTGTACCAAGCTACGGGAGCGAAGGTCTCATCATAGTCAACTCCCTCTATCTGTGAGAATCCTCTAGCCACAAACCTTGCCTTGAACTTCTCAATGCTGCCATCCTCAACATGTTTGATCTTGTAGAGCCACCTAGAAGTCACAAATGACTTGCCCTCAAGCCTAGACACCACTTCCCACGCATTGTTCTTAATTAGAGAGGCATACTCCTCCACCATAGCCTCTCTCCATACCTTCTGGTTGGCAGCCTCCTCATAGCTAGTAGGCTTAGAGTCAATAATGTTAGTAGCCTTGCCTACATAACTGTAAAACTGCTCAGGTGGCACACTCTCCATGTTCACCCTCTTTGGAGAACTAATGGACTCTGCTTCCTTCAAGGTGTCTTGAAGCCACTTAGGCCTCATATTCCCTGAAGAAGCTTCCCCATAGGGAACCTCATCCTCTGCCCCCTAGTCTGGTGAACTTGAACGTCTACCAACTGACCGTGGTGTGCCTGTACCACCACATGTCCTAGAACCTGTACTGACACCTGTGCTCGTGTCATCTGAAGTACCATGTGAGCAATATACTAGTGGACTCCCTAAAGAAGTGCTTGGTGAACTCATCATTGGTGCCCCAGATGTCACTGGCACTGAAGTACCTCCTGTACCAGTCGATCCAAAACCTTGAGGTCCTACTCCCTATACTTGACCTCCCTTCTAAGGAGAAGTTTGTGACTCTCTTTCATCATACTCTCGTGATCTTTGATAGGCCCTCTCCTCCCCAAACTTCACATCCCTCCTAATCAACACTCTGCTGGAAATGCTCAGAGGGGGGGTGAATCAGTGTTTCTTTTCAATTATTATTTTTATCAGTTAAAAACATTTATATTTGGAACACATAAATAGATAACAGGAATAGATGCTTTTATTAATGTGATCTTTGCAATATATATTTATATATAGATATATATATATATATATATATATTATATATATATTATATATATATATATATATATATATATATATATATATATATATATATATATATATATATTATATATAATATATATATATATATATATATATATTTATATATATATATGGTTTCAATCAGTAGCCAAGCACCAACTTGGACTCTTTGTGAGGCTCCAGCCTCCAGAGCACCAACTTTATCTTGTCAAGGCACCAAACTTGAATTTAGGAGCACCAACTCCCAGGACACCAATCCTTTCAGTTCTGAGGCACCAACCTCAAGGGCTCCAACCCTCTGCTGTAACTGTCTGGATCCATTTGGTTGTAATTCTCTGCTCTCAACCTTGTTAGACCTATGACTTACTTCTGTCCTCTTGTTCCTTCCACTTCTGCCAAAACTTCGGCTCCTTTTTTTTCTTACAGTTCACCGGCAACATTAAACTTTCCTTGTTCTCTGTTTTATATGCATGATACACCTGACCTTTGGCTTCCTCCTTGCTCGCTTGAGCTTCAGCTTCCTCAACACTCGCTTGATCTTTCAACTTCCTCTGCACTCACTCTTCGGCTTCCTCTGTCTCTTCAAATTCATCAATACTCACAGGACACGTTAATTAGGAAGAGAGGCCATCTTTATTATTATTCAAACAATAGACTTATTCTTTATGGAAATCACAACATTCATGAACACTTGGAGTTATTCCTTTAAACCCACAATTGCAATCGCAACATTCTGGAAGTCTTTATTAGTCGTGCCCATAGTACAACTGATGGCCGATAGTTGATTCCTCTGCTGGATGTGATATGATTATAAATTGTTTTTAATGAATCCATTGGGTCCACAGTAATATCACAATCACAGTTTATAGTGTGCCATCCCTTTATAACTTGCGATACATATCTTCCGATGTGACGGACACGATATTACAATAGGGCGTATTACAATGGAGTAGCGGGTCCGTGGTATTATCGCAATCGGAGTTTTAACGTGACAAGGCCTTAAACACTGCAATACATAACTCCGAATACAACGAACGCTATATACCATTAGGGCACGATATAATAGGAGTCCATGTTATGCACCGTCGATTTCTTCTGTATTAGATCTGACGATCAACACTCGGTCTAATCAGCACAATCCATTAGAAGCTTGTTACGTCGTAGATCTCTTCTCTCCAGATCTAACGGTGTCGACTTAACCCGATCAACCCAAAACCATCTGTTGATCCTTTGTCGTCGATCAACCCGCGCTAGATCCAATGGCCTACATGCATTTCGGGTGGACTACTTGCACGAGAGTTACCCACCCGAAATGAGTAGTTTTTCTCTCTCCTCTAGTTGCTACATGTCAACCATTGAATGGAATCGGGTGCTCTCCTCTAAATACCACTTACCATTTTGCATCCACCTGAAAACCACTGCCACTATTACAAACCCGCCTTTTGGAATATAACTACATGCATTAATCAATCACTTAAATAAAGCGCTTATTCATTTAACCACGAGATTAACTGTTAACTCCTCCAATATGGCTCTTACTCTTAGCATATGCGATACTTCCAATAGTTTTTCCTTTGGCTTCCGATAGCTCTACTCCTCCGGATTCCTTTTCTGCTAGAACGAAAACTCATCTCTGTCATTGATATTTTATATAACACTCCTGATCTGACAACATCCAATATTCTTTTCTATGATATGTTCCTCTTTGCTTCTTTTGATGAATTCTTCCTCTCGGTTCTTCTTGGGCATACATTACACATGATACTCCTGATATGGCTCCTCCGATGTGGCTCCTCCTCAATCTTCCGCTCTTACACTTACTTGGCTTTCCTTCTCTACTTTGATAGTTTTGCTTTGATAGCTCCTCTGCTTCACATTGCCATTAATGACAATCTAGATCAATGACAATATAGATCAACACACTCTCCATTTAGAAGGAATGAAGATCTGATAGGCCTTTGAAGTCTCATTGTAACCCATAAAGATACCCTTCTCTACCATGGGTTCCATCTACGTCCTCTGCTCCTTGAGGATATAAGAATATGTGAGACATCCAAAGATATGAAATACGAATATCTTACACATGATACTGCTCTCCAATGAAAACCTCCTCCAGACTCATATTCCCCAATACTTTGTGAGGACTCATGTTCTGAAGATAAATAGTAGTATTGTAGGCCTCAGCCCACAAAAACAAAGGCAAGCCCTAATCATGAATCATCTCTCTAGCATCCCCAACAATAACTCCGTTCTTCCTTTCAAACACCCCATTCTGATGGGGGTTGTCAGAAATCGTGAACTTTCTCCTAATGCCCTCATGTGCACATAAGTCAAAAAAACCACTATCGGTGTACTCACCACCATTGTCTGAACTCAAGACCTGAATCTTCCTACCTGTTTTCTTTTCCACAAGAGATTTGAACTCTTTAGAGCAACTGAAGACCTCACCCTTGGTCTTCAAGAAATATATCCAAGTCCTCCTAGAGTAGTCATCAATGACTATAACATAATACTCATAACCACCCAAAGACACATGAGACATACAACCACTAACATTTGTATGAATCAAGTCTAGTATACATGTAGATCTGTTGTTGCTCACTAGGAATGGTAACTTGGTGTACTTGCCCAAAGCACACCCTCTATAGACCTTAGAATGCTTGACACTAAAATCAAGAACTCCAGTAGTGATCTCCCTCATTACTCTCAAAGCTCCATGATGCATATGCGCCATCCTCCGGTTCCATAACTTGCAAAAGTCTCCACTATTGGTGGTACTAGTGTGAGTGCTACCAGATTTGCTACTCACCAATGCTCCTGCCGACTGAAAACTGAACTTGTATAGTTTCCCATAGTAGACTCCAATCACTTTGGCTGAAGTGATGGAAGCTCCCCTGGGATGCATCAATACCTTCCCTCTTGAGAAAGTAACATCAAACCCCTTCTCCTCCATAGCAGACACTGAAATCAAGTTCTTATTCATCCCTGGAACATACAAAACATCCATGATCTTCAAATGAGGGAAAGGCTCCCTCTCAAAGGTCACAATCCCGATACCAACAACTCTCACAGTGCAGTCATCTCCTAGACTTACGATCTCAATATCAAATGCCCTCTCTGCAAGCTCTAAAAAGAATTATTGTGCACCTTTCATATGGAAGGAAGCCTCGTTATCTATGTACCACACATCGGATGATGTACTCCTACTAGATGTAGAAGTAATAAATGCAAAGTTCTAGCCAAAATGTGAAGCAAACTGCTCCACCTCTATTGAAGTTGTAGTACCCTTCTTCCCCTTGTTCATCCTCTGAGGACATGCAGTAGCATAGTGTCCCATCTTCTGACATGCCCAACATTTGACTTTGGGCATATCTATATCTTTCTTCTTCTTCTTCTTCTCCTTTCCCTTAGCTCCATCTGATGATGCCCCTTTCTCGGCCTTCCCTTTGTTCTTCCCCCTAGTTTTCAAGGCTACATCCTCCTCATCTGCTATCTTCACCCCACCATTACTAGTATTCCATATTTCATGTTGCACACAATCATCCCAGAATTTGTCCCAAGTGGGAAGATTCTCCCTAGAGGTAACAACATCTCCAAAGACCTCCCAAGACTTAGGAAGTCCCGCTACAACTATCTTGACTAACTATGTGGGTGCAACTATCTCACCAATAGTAGTCAAATCATCACGTACCTGTTTGACTCTACCAAGATAATGAACTACACTTTCAGCGTTTTTCATCCTGATGTTCTTCAATTGTTCTTTGAGTACTATATTCCTACTCTCATTGGTACTCTGATAGAGAGTGGTTAGAGCTATCCATATCTGATATGCATATGTGTTTCCTCTCACCTAAGGAACCACATGATCCTTTAGACTATTCATCACAATCCTTTTTGTCTTTGCATTATTTTTTGTGAATTCAACAAGCTCATCTACAACAGTGGGAGGTACAACTACTTGCCACACTATGTCCCAAATTGTTGTCTCTTCAAACATCCTCTGATGTTTGTCCTTCCAAATGACATAGTTGGATATCCCATCCAGTCTGTGCTTTATCCTTAAGAACATGGCCATGACTTCTGTCCAAAATTTACAAAACCAAGAAAATGGAGAAATGAACTTTCCAGCACACCTTGTTGTCCCAAAAGTTTATTCTGTGTGAAATTTCACCTTGATGTCCCAAAATATCAGTTTGTTGTCCAAAAATTCAGTTTGTTGTCCAAACCACTGTTTATTGTCCCAAACTATTGTATGTTGTTCAAACAATAATTTTCAGCCTAAAGCTCTGATACCAGGTTGAAATTTGATGACTAAAAAAAGTTTCCAACAATCCCAACCCAGTTTTAATTTCACCTTATCACTCTCATTCAGTTAAATTCCCTTTCCCATAAACATACATTCAACATATAGAATTCTAGAAATAATTTTTTCAGATTAAAACACATGAGATTGTCAACACATGCTGAAAATAAATATAGACATATCCAGACTAGCAATACACATGAAAATACACACATATTTTTGGTCAACTTAGACCCAGGAAAAACCCTTCAATCTTCTTCGAGGAAAACCTCTTAGAGATATCTTCAAATTTATCTATCTTTCAAGTTCAGGAAAAATACATTTGCATACAAAACAAAACAACAAAATGCAACTTATATCTTCAACCCAAAACTCCTTGAAAATCATGCCCACTTTGCCTCGATTTCCATGCCCTCTTGAAGTTGAAAATATGTACTGTATTGATACAAATGTATTGACTGTACTATATGAACTATACAAATTTCTGTACCGTTGTACGGATAGTATGGATTTTTTTCATTTTTTTCAAAACTTCTCTCGAATGACGTGCAACTCATAACATTCAATGTTGTTCATATTGTATCTTATGTTGTCTTCTAAAACTTAATTTCCATGCCCAACTTTGCCCAAAAATCACTCATTCAGCTTGTTGCAATAAATTTCTCCTTCAGAACTTTTCTCCAACTCTCAACCTCCTTTCTCCAATCTACTCATGAAATATGAATTCAATCTCTCTTTTATTTTCCCCCTTTTGTTTCCCTAAATGACTTTTGGGCAACCTTACGATCTAATGGCTTAGGTTCATTTAGATCAAGGGATGAGAATAAATGTGCATTTGATTCCCATTTTCTATTTTTTAACTCACCCATTAAATAAAGTACCCACATTGTACTTTATGTCTAAAGTCACTTTTCACTTTATAATTTAACAATGACTTTACCACTTATAAAGTCACTTTCACTTTATAAAGTCACACTTAGGAAACTAATTGTTTTGGACACTTTTCCCTTGGTAGAGACTAACTCATGGGAAACCACTTGTCCAAGGTACATTAAAAATCAACAGAAGTCTTTATACATCTCTAAGATTGTGATTCGCGGGGATTCTAAGATCGTCATAGATTAGTTTTCCAGGAAGTTTGAATTACAGATCCTAAATTTGTCCTATTGGAAGTCCAAGGTGGACAAGTTGCTCCGCGAGTTTCAATCCTTATCCTTTTTCCATGTCTACAGAGAATTTAACCTTCAGGCACACTCCCTGTCAAAAATGGGCCTTTTGATTAAGCCAGGGACTATTTACTTGGAAAGAATGGCTTAATGGAAAAAGATTCCTTGTTGGTCTATACTAGTTGTTCTAAGTTCCTATAGATTATGTTCTCAGAGCCCATTGGTTTTTTGTTTGTCTCAAAGTATAAAGGTTGTTTTGTGGGTTGTTTGTGGATATATAGGTTGTTCAATATCTAGAGGGTACATACTTGTTTTTGTGTTGTGTTTCCTGCTAGATTTAGATATGTTCATGATAAAAGTCTATTTCTTTTTGGATCTCCCTTTTGGAAAACTGAATATATGGTTGTACAGATATATCTTTTTGGCTAATTGTCAGTCCTTCATAGTTGATCTTTAGGTTTTGTTGTGCTCCCTATTAAGCATGCTATGTGTATGTATCTTTGATTCTATAATGAAGAGAAAGATATTGTTGCCAAAAGAAAAAAGAAAAAAAGACATGTCTTTCTTAATCAATGGGTTAGTTAAAATCTCAATAAACAATTGGATAATCTTTTCTTTTGTAAAACATAAAGAGGTCCGTGTTCTTCTTTTCCTTGCTCATGCTATTTGAGTGGTATTTTTTGATCTCATCCTTGTATTCAAATCTATTGAATAATTATTTTTGGACATGGTCAATGGAAGTAAAAATAACAATGGTATTAGGAAAATAGTAAAGGAAATATAAGTTGGCTCTTTACTATTCCTAAGCCAACCAATTACGTTCAAAATTTTATTTATACATTAATTAATTCCCATGTAAAGGAAACTCTCTACTATTCTTAAGCTCAAGGGTCACATTTATAATTTCATCTAAATATTGATTAATTTGCATGACTATATTTGGTGTATTACATTTATAATTTCATCTAGAATTAAGTTTATAATTTTACCTAGACATGGATTAATTTCTATGTATATCCTACGGAGGTGGTTGGAAGTTACAATTTAAATTTGGATCAAAGTATGCTCTATCCAAAAAATAAGCAATACATTAATATCATAACAAAATTCTTTTATGAAATATTAAATTTGACAGGGTCATAGATTCAATTTTGATATAGTTATTAATGGGTTTATTGTTGGTGGTCTATGGACTCAAGGTTCTAGTAACACATGGATTTTCCATGATATTCTCCTGTAATGTAGCTTATTTAAGAGCATAATGACTCCATTGTGAGACTCTTTTTGACCAAAAAATAATAGATATATTATTAGGAACAAGTTTTACTGCAAGTGTTTCCAAGATAATGTATGGTGTCCATGTGTTGTTGTCTTTATGAGATCTTCTATTACGATTTTACTAATCTCTCTTTTTTATAATGATGGGTATCAAAGCTTAAGGAAGAACACTCTATGTAGCAAAGGCTATGTGGTTGTTCATGTGTTGAGGATAGTTAATTTATAGTAAGGAGGTCACATAGATGCATGGAAAGAGATCTCTAAGGTAGTCATCGAATATGTGGCAAGGTGTTTTATCAAAAGTGGCAACAACTTGCATCAATTGACATAAAAGGAATCACCAAAGTTGATGAGGAGCTTCCAACGTAGTGCAAGGCATGGTGAGAGCTGCAATGATTTCCTGGAGATGAGATGGAGACCAAATAGGTGAACATGGAGGTAAGAAGCTCCAATGATGAAAGGAATTGTGGAAGGATTTCTAAGCAACAAACAACAGATGCAAGCAAGTAAGAATTATGGGAAAAGAAGAATGATTCGCATGGAATGGACATGAATTAAGCTAATGAGAGATCATGTGGATCTAGTGAGTGCAAATGAGGTTATAAGTTCAGGTCAAGGTGAGACAAGTGTAGTGGATGGTTTTCGATTGGAGGCATAGTATAAAGGTACTCAAAAGATTAGACATATAGTGAGAAAGGTCAAGTACCTACATGGACAAGAGAACATAGATGGTGACATTTTTATATGAACTTCAATAAGGATATTGCGCTAAAATTAATCTCCCCAAGTCAAGTTTGAGGGGGAGAATTGTTAGGGTAGTTAGGGTAAAGTCATAAAGTCAATTTGATATTGTCATTAATAAGTTTATTGTTGGTGGTTGATGGGCTTGAGGTTCCCATACCCCAAGTTTTTTCCCATGGTATTTTCATGTAATGTAGCTTATTTAAAGCCATGATGACTTTATAGCAAAACATCTTTAAATAAGAAAATAATATATTTATTATTAAGAATTAATTTTCTCAACAAAGGTTTTGGAATAATTTATGATGTCCATATAATATTGTTACCTTAATATGTACATATTATATTTTGATTTATTTCGCTTTATATCATATTTAAGAAATGCATAGTCTAACTAATAGGAAAAATAGCCTTTTTTAGGGCATTTTTTGGTTAACTTTAACTAAAATCCAGAAGAGATTTTTAAAAACATTATTTTAAGTTGTTTAATATGTAGATTTCAAGTGTTCAGGGGTTTTTCATGATGTTTAATCTATTTATGCATTCAAAAATGTATTTAAAAAAAAAAATTACAGTGCTGACACATGGGAAAATCCTAACTGCAAAAAATCTCAGGAAAAGGAACATCCAAGGTTTGTTTAGATGTGCATTGTGTAGAGAGAAAGAAAAAATATTCGACACCTATTTAGGTATTTCTCCTTTTCCTTGGCAATATGGCAAGAAACATTTGATATGATAACTCATATTGAAGTAATTCCAGATCCATAGGCCAATATGTTTCAAAATTGGATGAACAAATTCCCCTCGGTCTAAAAAGAATCATCGTTTTCAATAGGGTGCTCAAAATCTATGCCTAATTATATATGTTGGTCAATTTGGCTAGCTTGATAGAGAGTAATTTTTAAAGAGGAACAAATTAGTCCAACAATGGTGGCCCTTAAAGCATTGTGTCTTTTATTCGAAGTTGTAACAACTAGAGGATATAAAAGGAATGAGATCGAAGAAATCTCCCCTAGCGAAGGGATTGGCTCAAATTAGGCACTCCAACCTACCAATCAAAAGGTATCAACTATTGCCCAATTCCCAACAATAAGCATTATATAAGAATGGAGTCTATTGAATTTTAGCATTAGTGAGTAAGAAAATATCAACATTCTTTATTCTTTGATGGTGCTCAAAAGGTAATCCAAGGGAGGTACGAGTGGAAGGGGTAATATTTAGCTGCGATGAACAAAAAGGATTCAATTTGCATGGGATTGGGTACTTTGATCAATAACCAAGTGGAATAATTATCTCTATGGAAAGGATTAGAATTGGCAATTACACAGAATATTTAAAAAACGATGGTATTTAGAGATTCAATGTTGATGATCCAAATTTGTAAGGCTAGGAGGAATATTTCGTCATCGCTCCTCTTAATCATTCATAAAATTTAGACTGCAAACTCATCTTCGATCAAATCAAATTTTATCATGTGTATAGAACCCTCAATACAAATGTTGATTTATTAGCCAATAAGGGATCATTACTGGCTTAGGGGATAATGGATTTGGAGATCGGTCTAACATATTATACACCTATACCAATGACTAAAATGGGGAATCATTCATTTAACGCAATAGAAAATTTCAACAGTCATCGTTGGAGAAAATGTTTAAGGGATACAAATTGCATAATTTGTATTGCAATGGTAGTAAGGGAAATAAGGACATTAACTCCTCTGGTGACCTTAAGAATCATTCAACGTGTCCAAAATAAATTTAGAGCACATGGCTCAAAGGTGAAGAGTTGCAGATGTAATGGGGACAACAATTGGAGATCCCATGCAGTTCCATATTTGAATAGGTGGACATAGGCTCTAATTCCATTAAATGAAATTTGGTATATGTAGATAGGTAAGGGGTCATTTCAAATGGAAGGAGCCTTGATTTTCCTCGAACTTCCCATATATTTCCTCCCCCTACATTCAATCCAGGACCAAGATCGTGAATATCACAAAAACATGGCATATTTGCATTCAATGGCATTTTGAAGGCAAACCAAGAGCATGTGTAGTATTATAATATATAGAATTTATCTGCAAAGGATTCAATACATTCCTCTTCGAGAGTTGTACATGAGAGTGGAGAGTTATATAATTGGTAGGGGGATTCCAAGTTTTTTACTGTGTTGCAGAGAAATAATGGAGGGTGGTGGTTTAGTGACCCCACATCAGGTGTTTATGAAGCTAAATGTGCTCTTAGACCATCTATTGGATCACAATAGAAGGCTTATTGATCATGGTTGCAAGGTAGGAATATTTGAAAGGAGAAGAAAATAGAGTAAAATTATAAATTTTAGAGATAAAATATGCTATGTTGTAAGGAATATTTGAAAAATCCAACTTGGAGTGCAAAAATCGAATTAGTTGTTGTGGATAGCAAATTAACTAAATTGGAAGACAAGCTTGGCATTGGAGAAAAAGACTTCTTGGCAGAGGAAGAATTGAGCAAGGAACCTAAGCAAAATAGGGCCATACACACTAGGGGAAGTGACTAGAAGAATTGGGATAAAGACTTGTAACAACCAACGAAAGCTCCGGCGGCGAGACCTTCTAAACTCAGCGAAATAGATGTGTCTTAATCTTTGTTTTAATTTTTGTAATTTTCTATGACTACAAATTAATGTTAGGGTTTTATTATAGGGTCTACAATAGGCATTTGTTTGTAATAGCTGGGAAAAAGTGTCAGGGCATAGATATGCCACTTTCTGGACCATAGAATACAGTGTTTTTGTAGAGCATGATGAATATTGTGAGGGTAATGGCCTGGATTCCAACATTTTATAATGGAAATATCTACCCATTTCTTAAAAAAACAAAAAACAAAAAAATTACAATCTCACTTGAAAGTGTATTTCTGAATTTTAGTGAAAAAAGGCTATTTTATCTATAAGTTAGACCACACCTTTAACAAATATGATAAGTTACTATTAAAAAAAAATGAATTCTAGTGATTCTAACATCTCTTAAGCTTATACTCTAAATCTAAATCAAAGTAAAAAAATGTGTATATGAATTATACCAAAAACATAAAAAAAGGTTATGAATGACGTAAAATTAATAGAAAAAAGTCACCTTTTTTAATTACTTTAACACAGAGGAACACACATTATTGAATTCTCATATATCTTTGAACATGCATGCATTTTTAGGCACAGATTTGAATATGCTATAGGCAATTGGAGGTGGGCATGGTGAGAGAATGGAGATTTCGCAAGAATGAAAGCAATTTAAATAGAATTTTTTCAAACACATTGATCTAAGGGCGCCCATGTTCTTGACATCCAAAATAAACACATATTTTGATTACAATGATTTTAAGAAGCCACTTAATATACTCACATTTAACAATTAAATATTAAAAAAAAAAAAATTAAAATATACCTAACAAAAGAAAAATATCATTTTATTATCACATGCATTTAATTACCAACCCAAAAGAATAAACAAACTTTAACACCTTGTTATCATGCCATGCCTAAATAAATTGTTATTATATTAATCGTAAAATATACTACATTAATTAAATAAATTTAAAAGAGAAACTTTGATGCAAATCTACCAAAGATTTGCCTAAAATCGACCCCTAGGAGTTGTTTCCTCTAAAAGGCACTTCCTCTGACCCTCGGGATTCCAACTCCTTGTCAAAATTTGCATCAGGGAACTTAATTATAATGGAGAAATAAAAAGGAAATTGGTGTAAAACACAGCTCTGGGTGCTTTCTTTGTCTGTAGCGACCCTGGGTCCATGTAACTCTTTTAAATTGCAATTAAAACCCCTTACAGGATTCTGACCTTCCGATATGGCCCACTACTCACCCCCGCTACCCTAGATGCCCAACTCTTTTTGAAATTCAATTAGAAATAGTGATTCGTAAATTGTCCTGCATATTCCATTGGACTGTTTGTCACAACAGATGTGATAATATTATATTAAAAATTTTGAATTTCTACACTATTACAGTTTTATTAAACCTCTAGATCTGTAAATTTAACTATAATTAATGCATGCATGTGAATGGAAATTATGCAGAAAATAGAGAATGATAAAATAAGCTCACACACACACATAAGACACAAGATATGTTTTGGGAAACCCTTTCGAGAGAAAACCCAGCTGGAAGGTGAGTTCACTTCGCTCTCTTTCTCTGTCTAGAAAATAAGGTTGCAGGTACAAAGAAGTAATCTTTGTGGCCTGTGAGCTACTACAGTGCACATATCCTCTATGTGTGCTCTACCTCTCTCTCTCATAGCTATCTTTTCTTAGTTATGGAACAAAATTCTCTTGAAAGAATGGAATGCCTCTTCCTTCTCGTGGCCCGGTTATAACACAACCCGATAGCCTACTAGTGGTTAAGTTTGACTACATCAACTCTTAACTAGAGTTACAATCTAGAATCTTCTAGAGCATTTTACATCACAAACACATGGCTAACCCATTTTCCATGAATAATGGGGGTTGACGCAGCATCCTCCCAAATTGTAGGTATGAAACAAGAAGGTCAACTTTTGAGTGGCATAACTTTTGCATACAGACTCTGATTGGCACTCTTCTTACGTTGTCAAAAATATCTATGTGTATAATAACATGAAAAGGTTCTACACTAGAGAAAAAAAAACAAAACAAAAAAAAATTACCCCCAAAAAACATTGTTTGATGCCTCAAAATGCTCCTGGAAGGTTTCAGACCCCATTTTGCCAAACTGGGCCTTGTCGGTTAAAACAGTCCCATGAGATGATTCCTCCACTTTTTCCACTCTAAATGCATCGAGATGGACGAAAAACATTATAATGATCCAATTCAAATCAAATAGTTATGGGCTTCCGACCCGCTAGGTTTCCCACATAACATTTCACAAACGAAAAACTTTACCAATGCAATTTTTTCTTGTGGGTCCCACAACCCCATCACTTAATGGGTCTGGGGGATAGAAAGTATTTCCATCATCATCACTTGATGGTCCATAGTCCCCTAATCCTCAACGCTTAATTAAATTAATTTATGGGATCTGGGATTTTTGGGCTTTCTGGCCTCTTGATCCGAACTTAAATGGGAACACAAAAAATTAAATCAATAACCATAAATACAGAGATGCAACAGAAATAATTCTTCATTTCATTAATATCAAAATACCAAAATATGCTTACAAACAGAATGGAAATAAACTAGATTGGGAAATGGTAGCTTATCTCTGAGAAGAGATGTGGCAACTACATGCCTCTGAATTGTGTTACAATGAGTCTCAAGGGCCTACTTATTATTGAACAACAATAAAAAACCCTAAACAACCAAAACCCTAACCCCAAGAGATGTAACGCCAAGAGTTTATGGGCCTCATTGGGGTTAGTTGAGCAACCAAATTCCTGAGGTTGTAATTTGGTCATATTATCTCCATTTGTCGCATACGATACCTTGTTGGAAATGCCTCTTCGAGTACTACAGGATTTATGGCAAGCCCTTGCCTATGGCATAAGGCCTACAACGAAAAAAAAAAACTATTTAGGGGGTTAAAACTGCTCCGGATTTCAGGACCCTAAAAACTGCTAAAAATAGTAAATTCTGAAATAAACAAGGAAACAAATGAAATCGACTGGAGGTCTAGGTGGAATAGGTTGGTGGCCACCAATATCCTCTTGGATCATTCCTTCTCCCTTAGGAAGCAATGGTTCCCATTACATGCAGAGACTCCATGAGGTGAGGAAATTTCTATTGAACTTGGTCCCTCGTGAAGGAGTTGGCCTACTTTGACAACTCGATATATATGTATCCTCTGTTGGCGAGTCTTCTTGATCTACATATCCATGTGTTGATCAGTTGTGACATGCTCGATGCAATCTGGGTTGACCTCTATTGGTGTGAGTTATTCTGGCAATATCAGATGTGTCCAACAATGGTGGAAAGTATGGCTGAAGGCAGTCTACATTGAACATTGGGTGAAAACCAAGGAATGGTGGGATGATGAGCTTGAAAGCATTATCCCCGAAAACCTTGGTGATGGTGTATGGCTCATATCGAAGTGGGAGAAGCTTGTGGTGGGGTCCAGTGAGGCCCTCCTTCTGCAAATGTAGCCAATCTTTGTCTCCCGCCTAGAACTTGTGTGGCACTTGATGTTGATCATTGTGTTGCTTGTAATTAGCATTGGCTCTATCCAATATATCATGGAACTATTGGAAAATCTGTTGGATGCACTCAATGAAGTTGTTAGGCCTGTCGGATTTGGACTGGACATGAGATGAATCTACCTAAGTGGTTGCAAATGGTATGGTTACATCAATGGGGCATAATGGCTGAAATCCCAGCCCTACCTGAAAGGGGTTATGGCCCATTGAGCTATGGAGAGATTTGTTGTAGCTTTGTTGGACATAGGGGAGACTTTCATCCCATGTGCATGGATGCTTCGAGTTTTACATGCACAGAATGTGTACAATCACCCTGTTGACAAACTTTGTCTGGTCATTAGTTTGGGGATGTAAAGTCATGGACTTAGTAAGTTTTGTATCTAGCATCGACCAAAATGCAATTAGGAATATGATGTCCCGATATGAGACAATGGACTATGGGATCCCAAAGAGTACCCATACCCGCTCAAAGAAGAGCTTAATAGTGGCCTCTACTGTGATACTCTTCTTGCAGGCCACCATGATGGCCATCTTAGAGAATTTGTCCATGACCATGAAAACGCAGTCGTTGTCATGCTTAGTAGAAGGAAGGCCCAACATGTAATCCATGGAGATAGATTCCCAAGGTCGACTAGGAGTAGGTAGAGGAGTATATACGCCTTGCTTCTTGATGGTTTGTTTGGAAATGGCGCAGGTGGTGCAGGATCTAATGTAATTCCCAAAACCCTGACAAACTTTTGGCCAATAAAAATACTTTTTTAATACCACCATTGTTTTCTCTACTCTGAAATGTCCAACAACCCAACTGTAGTGTGCCTCCTAAATCATCTTGGCACGCTCGCTTGAAGGAACAAAGATATGTCCCAGGTGGCATTATAGTGCATCCTCAAGGTGAAAATTTGGAACTTGCTTCCCTTCCAGGAGTGTCTGGTATGTGCTGTCGAATTTTGGATCGCTCTGGTAAATATGCGGCTACCCTGAAGTCTCGTGCCCACAGGGGTCAAGCACAATGATCATCGCCAAGACTGGTGGTCGACTGAGGCAGTATGTAATAGTATTGGTGTTTCCCTTCTTGTACTTAATGTTTAAATGGAGCTGTTGCAGGTAGGTTGACCATTTCTGATGGCAATCATTCTGAAATTTCCCTTGTGTCTATATGAACTGTAGGGGTCTATGTGGATGATCGTTTCCACAGAATGTAATGCTTCCATTGAAGGAAGGCCTACATAATGGAATACATTCCTTTGTCGTAAGTGGGATATTTTCAGACTGTGTTTGAAAGTGTGTCGTTGTGGTAAGCCACTAGATGCCCCTCCTGAATAAGAATTGCACCAATAGCATAGTCAGAGGCATTTGTCTCAATCTCAAATGGTTGTTATAGGTTTGGTAATATGAGCACTAGTGCAAAGTAGAGGCGATGCTTCAACTCAAACAATGCTTTTGTTTGGTTTCAGACCAAAAAAACTTTTCTTTTGCTCTGCCCTTGGTGACTTGATTTAAAGTCCAAGTGATATGAGAGAACCCCAACATGAACATGTGGTACAAATTGGCAAGACCTAGAAAGCTGTGAATATCTGTTAGAGTGGTTGGGGTTGGCCAATCCCAAATGAATTGTATCTTGGATGGGTCCACATGCACACCCTGCTCATCAATGATATACCCCAGATATTGAACCTTGGTCATACCAAAAGTGCATTTCTCCAAATTGGCATACAACTTGTGTTGTTGCAGGGTTTGAAGGACCTGTCAAATTTGGTGGAGGTGAACTTCCCAACTCTGGTTGAAGATCAAGATGTCATCTAAATACACCACCACGAATACATTGGTGAAGGGTCGCAAGATGTCATCCATTAATCTCATGAAGGTTGTAGGGATATTTCTCAACCCGAAAGGCATGACCAAACATTTGAAAAGGCCCTCCTTGGATTTGAAGGTAGTATTCCACACATCAAAGGGTTTGATAGGAACCTAGTGATAACTGGAATTCAATTCAATCTTGCTGAAATATTTGGCTCCCTTGAGTTGGTCCAGAAGGTCATCAATCTATGGGATTGGGAACCTATTCCATACAGTGATCTTGTTTAGCGCCTAATAGTCAATACAGAGTCACCAGGTCCCATCCTTCTTCTATACCAACACAATCGGGCTCCCATAGAGTGATGAGCTTGGCTTGATGTGCCCTTTCTACAACAACTCTTGAATATACCTCTTGATCTCATCGTTATCCAAAACAAAGCATCGATAGATCGGTCCACTGGGTAATGGTGCGCACAGGCTTAGATCAATGGAGTGTTTGACCGCACAGTGTCGAGGTGGTGAAAATAGCAACAAGAAATGCTAAAAATAGCATTGCTATAAATAGCATTTCAGGATATACTCCAACTCTGTTGGAAATAGCAAAAAATAGAAATGCTAAAAATAGAATTGCTATAAATAGCATTTCGGGATAGATTCCGATTTTAATTAGTCCCTGAATTAAAATTCGAATTTAGTCTCACTTGTTGTTTGAAAAATAATTAATTAATTCATCTTGAGTTAATTAGTTGGAGAAATTCAAACATGAAGTCTTTGTGAAGACATGCAACGGTTATCCCTTTGATTGAGGAAGTTATCCATTAATTAAGGAGATAAGGATGAGTTGTATTTGAGTTGTAATTAGTTAGCTCAATTAACTGAGTTAAGTCCAGTTAAATTAGTTCCAAACAATTTGAGGAACTAATTGTGAGTTTAGTTATTTAATGCATTCATGCTTGCAACTAGTGTTCTCTAGATAACTGAATATTCTCTCATAAATAACTCATGCATGTCAGTTTAGACAGAGACCCAATTGAGATTAAAGGAAGGGACAATTTACTATCAGTTGGAGGAATTTTCCTATAAAGGAAACACATCCATGCAGAAGGAATTATCTCCTTCAGGATTGCGTAGTTATTTCAGAGGTCAATGTTGTGTGTGAGGTGAGAATCACACAGGTTGCAGCTGGAGGACCTAGGAGAAGCTGTACAAGGAAAAAGGAGGCTTGGAGGACTGAAGGAAGGCATGGGTGTTGTCTATTATGTATATGAGCAGCAGTGAGGGATTGTACTGAGAGCTAGATAGCTTGTGAGATAAAGCTTTGTGTAATCCTGAGATATTTCCACTTGTATGATAATACAAATAGCGAGGTTTTTAGCTTAGGCTTTCCCTAGAGTATTCTTCTGTGTTTCATGTGTGATTGAATCTTATTCTTTGTTATATGTGTTCTAAATGATCTTGCTTAAATTTATTTAGCTTTCGCAAAGTTTGATAGTAGAAGTAGATCAAGTATTTTTCTTTAGTATATTGCAAAGTCAGGTGATCTACAGTGAGAATTTCTACATGGCATCAGAGGTAGCTAATCCATAGAGAAATTTCTACACGAGGTACCCCTGTAGGTGAGGCGAAAATTTCCCTGTACTCCTCCACTCCCTTGTCCATCTGCTGCTGTTGTGCGGAGGAGTCTTGTCTGGAAGCCATGGCCACAACATTCTTCTTTTCCTGAGGGCGAATCATAAGGAAAACAAATTTCCTAGTCTAGGAAATGATCTTACTGCATTTCTTTGTAGTGATCAATGAGATGGCGGTAGGCGAGTCTATCTCCGGTATCTTGTACAACGTATTTCCCAAAGTAATAATCACATAGTGAGGTCTAGACTCATATACAACATGTCACTTCCATAAGTATGGTTGTCCTAATAATTCATCACAAACTTCAAGAGGAGCAACATCACACAACACCTCATCTGTGAAGGGCTTGATGATGTACGGAAGGTGATATTGTTGGCTAATGCAGAGATCTCATCCTTAGTGAAGCCACTCGATGGTGTACGACTGCAGATGTGTTATTGTTGGTAGGCCCAACTGCTTCACGACCTCTGCTGAAATGATGTTATTTTGGCTCTCGTTGTCAACAATTAACTACAATAGAGAACCATTCACCCACATCTATGAGTGGAAGAGGCATTCCCCCTCCTCTGGATCTTCATACTCATCCTTTTAGATCTTGGTGGTGGCAATGATGGCACTAAGCTCCGCGTCAATGATCTACTTCCCTTTTTAATTCCCCTTGTTGGGTTCTAACTCAGAGTCGGAACATGTCTGAATTGGGAGCCTTCATCTCGACCACCACTGACTGCTTGGCCCAACACTCACTTGTGTTATGAGTGGAGCTCTTATGGATCTCACACCATTTTCCTGTGTCCCTCTTTGTCTTCGTGGTGTTTTTCTTTGCTTACAGCTTCGACGGGTCATCCTAGGTCACTCCGCCTTGGCTTTGGCCTTTGTTCTGTGGTTTTGGGGTGCCTTTTCCTTGCTTTGGATTTGCACATCCAAAGTCTCACTTCTTCGGTTTAAACTTCTTCTCAATCTTAACATCGTATTATTATGTCGTGTCAAGTGAGGATATGTCCAGGAACTCCATCTCGTCTTGGATGTACTTGTGTACACATTCACGGTACTTGAGTACCAAATGGAAAATGTCGCTCAGAATCCTTGATACCCAAATTTATGTGGAGGGTATGGAAAACATTTGTGAACTTCGACACATATTGGTCCCTTCCTTGCTGTAGCTTGGTCCACTTTATGTATTTGTCTTCATAGCTCCCGACAGTGTAATATTTTTCCTTGATGGCATCTTGAAAAGAATCCCAAGTGGGTGCGGCTGAAAACAGTGAGGGTTCCCTCTCTTCCTTTTGTTCCCAGTAGATTTCCCACCAGTCCTTGATGTGGGGAAAATTTGAGAAGTGAAAAAGTAATATTTTCCCAATTAGAAAAGTCATGAATTGAAAAATATCCTTCCAACAAATTCAACCATTTATAAATAGTGTATGCATCTATCTGGCCCTCAAATATTGGAATATCAAATTTAACTTGTACCTTAAAAGGAGTGGCACCTCCAGAGTGGTTGTTGGATGAATATGTTTCGCATGTGGGTAGTAGTCAGAGGATTTGGGCAAATTTATCCATCATCGCATTCCTCTGTCGCTCGAGAGCTTCCTCAAAATTTTTTGAAAGGATCTCCTGCCCCCCCATCTTTATTTTCTTCTGCCATGGGAAGTCATCAGGGTTTGCGAGGATGGTCTTACAAAGGTTGAACTATTTCGAGCCCTAACTCCTTATACCCTTACCTCATTGGGGACATGCAAAGAAAAATAGGGAAAGAGTAGACCGCTCTGATATCGTTGATCCTAACTTAAACAAGAACGCAACAAATTACAGATATAACCATAAATACAGAGATGCAGCAGAAATAACACTTCATTTCATTAATATCAAATATTTAAATATTCTTACAAACATAATGGAAATAAAGTAGCTCGAGCTATGGTGCTTATCTCTGAGAAAAGATGTTGTGGTTACATGCCTCTAAACTGTGTTACAATGAGGCTCAAGGGCCTATTTATTATTGAACAATAATAGAAAACCCTAAACAACCAAAACCCTAACACCAGGAGATGTAATGCCAAGATTTTGTGGGCCCTGTTGCAGTTACTTGGGCAATCAAATTCCCAAGGTCATAATTTGACCCCTTCCTATGACTATGGGCCTGCAGCGGACCTCAAAAAAACATTGTTTGGGGGTACAAAACTACTCTAGAAGTTCAAGACCCGAAAAATGCTAAAAATGGTGAATGCTAAAATGAACAAGGAAATAGATGAAACCAACTAGAGGTTTAGGTGGAATAGGCATGTGGCCACCAATATCTACATGGATCGCCTCTAGGCTAAGAACTCTGTTACGAGATTCTGTCAATTGAAAATCCTTGGTATGTCACTTGACTAAATCCTCGACACTCAATTAAAATAAGTTACAGGATTTGGGCCTTCCGGGATTTTCTGGCCTCCAAGCTAAGAACTCTATTACGAGATTTCGTCAATAGATGGTCCCAGGATCCAACAACTGACAAACTCTTCCAAAACGAAAAAATCGCTAAGTGTTGGCATTTCTAATGTTAAAACTGGTTTCAGTACTCTAACTCCTCTTGAATCTTTCTTCTCTTTCGGCCTCTCTATTCGGCTCTACAACTCCTCTAAGGAAACTCTTGTCCCTTCTTTTCTCTCATACAACCACTTTGATGCAATCTTGGTGTGTTACAAGTCTTGTGTATAATAATTAAAAACATAGGGTTGACAGTTTGTGTGTGAAATATTGTAGAAGGCCTAACATGCAAATACAAATCTCTCGTAGAAAAAATTAGCACTTTCATGCACTCTATCTACTTAGTTTCAAATTAATCAAGACATATAAAATTACATCAATTCGGTTCAAATCATTGAAGATAGGATCCAAGGACCAATTTGGGAAAATTAAACTAAACTACAACCATTGCAACAATGATATAATTTTAATGAAATACATGGAAATCATTAATAACTCCTAATCTAACAAACCACACATTGAGGAACCAACTCCTCTAGTAAATGATTTTGACCTCTCAGTCAATGAGAATTACAAATGCCCCTACATCATACTCCCAAGGAACAAATATTTCCTGGGCTCATGTCCATGAATTCTTCAATGGATTCACCACTTTTCTATATAAGTGTAGCAATAATCCATATTACATCTAACACTAGCAGGTCCTTCCACTTAACTAAGTACTCAAAGTATTCTTTGTCCCTAATTTTCTTGATCAATCTCTTCTTGAAGACCCTCTCTGGCTATAAAGGTTCAACTTCTAGAAATAGCTTTTTCCATTGTACTGGTTGCTTCTTTTGGTCATTGACTTGTTGTTCCATCTCATGTTCATAGTTGTATAGATATGCTACGTTAAAAACTGGTGAAATTCCAACTCCAGGTGGCAATTCAAGTTCATAAGCAATGGCAAAAAAGTTCTTCAGAATTCTACAAGGTCCTATCTCTTTAAATTTTAATTTCTTGTACTCGCCCTTGGGGAATATCTCCTATGCCCCTACATCATACTCCCAAGGAACAAATATTTCATGGGCTCATGTCCATGAATTCTTCAATGGATTCACCACTTTTCTATATAAGTGTAGCAATAATCCATATTACATCTAACACTGGCAGGTCCTTCCACTTAACTAAGTACTCAAAGTATTCTTTGTCCCTAATTTTCTTGATCAATCTCTTCTCGAAGATCCTCTCTGGCTATAAAGGTTCAACTTCTAGAAATAGCTTTTTCCATTGTACTGGTTGCTTCTTTTGGTCATTGACTTGTTGTTCCATCTCATGTTCATAGTTGTATAGATATGCTACGTTAAAAACTGGTGAAATTCCAACTCCAAGTGGCAATTCAAGTTCATAAGCAATGGCAAAAAAGTTCTTCAGAATTCTACAAGGTCCTATCTCTTTAAATTTTAATTTCTTGTACTCGTCCTTGGGGAATATCTCCTTCCTCAAAGATGCAAGCATCAGATCTCCAACCTCAAAATTATGCTCTCTTCTATTAATATTTTCTCTGTGTTTATACTTTAAACTGTTGTCATACAATTTCTGCTTCACCTGGTCATGGATCTCTTTTATAGTTGTAGCAAAATACTCTCTTGCTACACTCCTCTATTTTGTTCTTTCCAGATTTCTGAGTTCATGTAATCCTCTTGGGTTCATTCCATACACAATATAGGAAGGACTTTGTCCAGTGCTTCTATTAGGAGTGTCATTGTAACCATATTCAACCTGTGCTAAAATATGATCCCATTGTTTAGGGTGGTTTACAATTAGACTGCACATAATGTTTCCTAAGATTCTATTCACAAATTCATTATGGACATCAATATGTGGGTGATATGATGAACTAAACTATATTTATGCACCAAATTTATTCCATAGGTTCCTCTAAAAATTTCCCAATAATTTAGTATCCCTATATGAAACAATTCTCTTGGGAATTACATGCAACCTTACTACTTCTCTAAAGAACAAATTAGAAATATGGTTAACATCATTAGTCCTAACACAAGGAATACATTGAGCCATTTTTAAAAACCTATATACAACCACAAAGACAAAATCATTACCTTTCTGTGTTTAAGGCAATCCCAAAACAAAATCCATACTTACTGAATCCCAAGGCCTTTCTAGAATTAGAAATGGGGTATACAATCCAGTGCTTTGGCTTCTTCCTTTGGCATTTTAACATGTTTTGTAACTCTTCACAAACTTATGCACATCAAATCCCAGTTTTGGCCAATAATAATGTCTCCTCAACACGTCTTAAGTCTTTTCTACCCAAAATGTCCTCTAAGGCCTCCACTGTGTTTCTCCTTAATCAGTTTCTCCCTCATAGAATAGTTTGGAATGCACAACTGGTTGTTTTTTAAAAGTAGTCCATCCTGAATCATGTAATCAAGCCATGGACTCCTATCTTGTGAGGTTGGACTCTTACAAGCTTCAAAGGCCTCCTTGAAATCTACATCCTCCTCATACAACTCCTTTATAAAGTCGAATCCCAACACTTGAATTTGACTCTCCTGCAATAAAAGGTGTCTCCTACTCAAAGCATAGGAAATTTATTTAGATTGATCATTGATGTGCTTTAAAACAAATGTAAAAAATTTCAAGTATTCAACCCACTTAATATGTTTTTGGTTCAACTTAGGTTGTAACATTATACATTGTAGAGCATGATTATCAGTGTATAAAATAAATTCTCTAGACAACAAATAATGCCTTCATTTCTTAAGAGCTTGAACCACTGCATAAAATTCTTTGTCATAGTCTGTTTACTTTCTTTTGGCCTCATTCAATTTTTCACTGTAATAGGCTATAAGTTTGTCCTCTTGGCTAAGCACTGCTCCAATTGCATCATTGTTGACATTTGTCTTTACTTGAAAAGGCTTATTAAAATCTAGAAGAGCATGCAGTTATTAATCTGTGATATTCCTCTTGAACGTCTGAAATTCCTTTTCAGCTTCATTAGTCCACCTAAATGGTTGTTGATTCTTCTTCACTCTCTCCACATTTGGTGTGCTCATCTTGCTGAAGTTTCTAATAAATTTCCAGTAAAAGCTCATCAAGTCGTGAAAACTTCTAACTTCAAAAAACACTTTTGGGAGAGGGCCATTCAAGTATCGCTTTTACCTTACCAGGATCCATCTTAAATCCTTCTATGGAAATTAAAAAACCCCAGATATACCAATTATGACTTCAAAAAGGAACATTTCTTTAAATTTACAAATAGCTTCTCCTGCTATAAATTATCTAATACATACCTCAAATGCCTCAGATGCTCCTCCTTTGACTAACTGTACACTAAAATGTCATCCAGGTAAAGAATCACAAATTTTCCTATGAACTCCTTCAACACTTTATTCATCAACCTCATGAATGCACTTGATGCATTAGATAAACCAAATGGAATAACCATCCATTTATACAAACCTTCACTAGTTTTAAATGTAGTCTTCCACTCATCTTCCTCTATGATTCTAATTTGATGGTAACCACTCTTTAAATCAATTTTAGTAAACCAATAGGAACCACTTAGACAATCCAATAAGTCATCAATATGTGGCAGGGGAAAATGATCCATGATTGTAATTTTGTTTAGGCCTCTAGAGTCTATACACATGTGCCATCCACCATCCTTCTTTGGAGTCAACACTATGGGTATTGCACATGCACTAAAACTCTCTCTGATAATTCCTTTATCCAACAACTCCTGCACTTATTTTCTAACTTCTTCATTCTCCTTAAGTTTCATGTGGTAGGCAGCTTTATTAGGAAAACTAGCTCCTGGTATCAAGTTAATGTGATTATTAATACTCCTTACTGGTGGCAATTCATTTGGCAGATCATCCACCACAATATTATAACACTCCTCCAGCATCCCTTGAATTTTTACCGACAAATCAAAGATAGTACTAGTAGTAAGAACTACTCTAGGCTTACAAACAATAGCAAAATTTACCTCTTCTGACTTCATATGTTGTAGAAACTCCTTGCTACTCATCAACAATGCCTTTGAATCACTGCTTCCAGTAGTCCCTTCTTCTTATAATGGAAACAAACTATGCTTGATGGCATCCTTCTAGAACTTATAATTGTTCCTCTTTCCATCATGCACCACACTTCTATTAAACCGCCATGGTCTTCCAAGAAAAATGTGACAAACATCCATTCGCATCACATCACAAAAATCGTGTCTTTGTAGCTACCAATTTCTATCTCTATCTCACACTGTTCATTCACTAAAATTTGATGTCCCTTCTATAACCAATACAACTTGTAGGGTGTTGGATGATTTTTCTTATTCAACTACAACTTATCTACAACCTATGTGGACACTACCTTGTCTGTGCTACCACTATCAATCACTACTTTACAAAACTTACCTTGAACCTTGCAAACAGTTTGAAAGAAAGTTCTCCTTTGATCTAGCTCAACAAATTCCTTCTCCTTCTTGATCAACACCTTCTTTAGCATCAGAGCTTCTCCTGTCTCTGGCACATTCTCTGCTTCTTTCACCTCTACCTCCACCACTTCTACTAGAGCAACAACAACATTCCTTTGTCGTGGTTCTCTATTCTCTAGACAATCATACATTGTGTGTTCAAGCTTTCCACACCTTTAGCAATAAACCTCTCTTTTTCCTCTTCCTTGTCCTCTCAAAAAGGATATTCAACCTATGGACTATCCTTCTTGTTGTTGTTGTGGACTAGAGCTACTAGCCCCATCTTTAGATGCAGTAGGCCTCTCTTTGCTTTGCTGCTATGATCTACTTCTAACAACACCTTTACCTTTACTTGTTTGTTTCCTTGCCCTCTCCTTTCAGAGCCTATTGGTATGCCTACTCTATTGTCCTTGAATACAATACAATTATTTCACATTGAATGTTCAATATGAGCCCATTAATGTACTTTGTAGTCTTTTCTGCAGACTCTTCCACATATCCAGCTCTAATGTTCACTTTGTGGAACTCCTCTGTGTATTCTCTGACTTCCATACCTTTTTATCTAAGGTTTTGCATACTTCTCAACAATTTAGTTGGTAATCCTTTGGAAACAACTTCCTTCTTAATTTTTCCACCATCCTATCCCACCCCTTGATTTTCTACTTGTTCTTTCTTCTCCTCTCTGTTTGCACACCATTGCACCAGAGAGTTGCATGTCCCTTCAAATTTATCACTGCAAATTTGACCTTCTTCTCTTCATCCATTTCCTCATAGTCGAAGAACTTGTCCATCTAAATGATCTAGCCGATCAACTCCTCTGGATTCATACTTCCTGTGTTAGGAAGATAGATTTGGTTTTGGTTTTATGAATGAACCTGAAACTACTATTAGAACCTTAGCCTTCACTGGTTCTTTTACCACTTCTTATTATGTAGTTTCTTCCTCCATGGAACTCTCATCTTCTCATTCTTTTTGTTGACCAATATCCATCATTTCCATTCTTTCCTCCAATCGTTGCATCACTTTCAACACTTCCTTGTTGACAACTCGTCATTGTCTTTATCCTTTTGTACCTCATCTAGCGCCTCTCTCAATTCTGGGGGGCATGATTCCTTCTCCTATTCCTGAAGCAAGCGCAAGGTCTGCTCTGATACAACTTGATGAAAATATACCAAATATTTACCTAAAATCAGCCCCTAGGAGTTGATTCCTCTAAAAAGGTGCTTCTTATAATTGTTGACACCTAATCCTTGTGATTGGGTGAATTTATGTAAATAGATAAATAGGAAATGTAAACAGTCATCAGGAGACAAACTGAACAGTCTCTCCCTCATGTATATAATGAAGACCTACCTAATGGAATAGAACACACGAATCATTTTTTCCTTATGGAGTTACTGCCTAGCCTGACAATAACCCCCAAGATTCCAAATCCCTATAAAAATTTGCAACAGGAAACATAATTATAATGGAGAAATACAAAGGAAATGGCGCAAAACACAATTTCAGGTGCTTTCTTTGTCCATACAGATCCTACGACCCCGGGTCCCCGTAACTCTTTTAATTGAAATTAAAGTCCCTTATGGGATTATGACCTTCCAGTATGACCCATTACTCATCCTTGCTACCTCAGATGCTCGAGACTTTTTGGAATTCAATTAGAAATAGTTATGAGCTTCTGGCTCTCTAGGTTTCCCACTTAACCCTTTACAAGGAGAAAATTTAACAACACGCTTTTTTCTTGTGGGCCCGGCAATCCTGTCACTTAATGGATCTAGGGAATGGAAAGTATTTATGTCACCGTCACTTAATGGTCCCTGGTCCCTTGATACCCAATACTCAATTAAATTGACTTACAAGATTTAGGATTTTTGGGCTTTTGGGGCCTCTAGGCTAAGATATTTGTTACGAGATTTTTTCAGTTGACGATCCTTAGTTGTCACTTCATTGACTCCTTGACACTCAATTAAAATAATTTACCGGATCTGGGCCTTCTAGGATTTCTAGCCCTCCGAGCTAAGAACTCTGTTGTGGGATTCCATCGATAGATGGTCTGGGGTTTCAACAATTAATAGTGATCTAAATTTAAACAGGAACACAACAAATTACAAATATAACCATAAATACAGAGATGCAACAAAAATAACACTTCATTTCATTAATATCAAATGCTGAAATATGCTTACAAACAGAATGGAAATAAGACTAGCTCGTGGGACGGTAGCTAATCTATGAGAAGAGATGTGGTGACTACATGCCTCTGAATTGTGTTACCATGAGGCTCGAGGGCCTATTTATTATTGAGAAACAATGGAAATCGCTAAACATCCAAAAACCTAACCCTAGGAGATGAAGCACCAAAACTATGGGCCCTGTTTGGGTAAATTGGTACATCAACTTCTCAGGGCCATAACTTTGGTATACGATCTTTGTTTGACATGCATAATACCTCATTAGAGAGATCTATCCAAGGAATACAAATTTCAAGTGGCATAAATTGGTTAATGTCCCATGTTAGCTTTGGTTTTACCAAAACAAAATGTCATTTAGGGCCTCAAAACGGATCTGGAAGTTTAGGACCTGAAAAATAGCCAAAAATAGTAAATTGCGCTACAATTAAGGAAACTAAAAAACTGATAGAGACAATGGTGGGGGTCTCAGTGGAATAGGTGGATGGCTACCAACATCCACCTAGATCAGTCCTCCCCCCTTAGGAAGAAATAGTCCCCATTGCGTTGAGTGCATCCATGAGATGGGGAAACTTCTGCTGAACTTGGTCCCTAGTGAGCCACCTGCCTTGGTGCAGGAGTTGGCCAACTTTAACAAACTGATATAGATGGATCCTTTGCTAGTGAGTGCTCTTGACTTGTGTGTCCATAATTCTATCATTTATGGCTTGTTCCATGCAGTCTAGGTTTAACTCTTTTGGTGTGAGTTGTTCTGCAATGTCTGATGTGTTCAATAATGGTGGCAAGTATGGTCAAAGGCGATCCACATTGAACACTAGGTGTAGGCCAAGGAAAGGGGGAATGTTGAGCTCAAAACTATTGTCTCCCACAATCTTAGTAATGGTGTAAGGCTCATATCGAAGTGGTCTGAGCTTCTGATGGGCTTTGGTAAGGCTCTCTTTTTGCAAATGAAAATAAACTTTTCCGCCCACTTGAAACTTGTGTGGCACTCGACGTTGATCATGTCACTTCTTATACTGTCCATTTTCCATAATGGAGCGATGATATATCGACCCGTTGGGTAGAGGTGCTCCAGGAGTCATTTCAAATGAATGCTTGACTTGACAGTGCAAGGGTACATCTATGGGTGAGGAGAAGATGTCCCTGTAATCTTCCATGACCGTATACACCTGCTTCTACTACGTGGAGGAACCCTTCCCGGGGGCCATGGAGGTGGCTACGATATTCCCATTACTTTGAGAGTGAATCAGAAAGAAAACAAATTTCCCAGTATGGGAGATGATCTTACTGCATTGCTTAACGGAGATCAAAGAGATGGTGGTAGGCAAGGATACCTCTGGTATCCTATATAACTTACTACCCAAATGAATAATAACAGAGCTGGGTCTAGACTCATATACAGCATGTTGTTTCCACAATTATGGTTGTCCTAATAATTTATCACAAACTTCAAGAGGAGAAACATCACACAATACCTCATCCATGAAGCGATTAATACTGTGGGAAAGGCGGCACTGTTGGCTGAAGTGGAGATCTTGTCCTTGGTGAAGCCACCCGATGGTGTACAGCTACAAATGTGTTATAGTCGATAAGACTAGACGCTTTATGACATCGGCTGAAATGAGGTTCTTTGGGCTCCCGCTGTCAATAATGAACTGCAGCAGAGAACCCTTCACCCACATTTATGAGTGGAATAGGTGTTCCCCCTCCTCTAGATCTTCAAGCTCAATATTCTAGATCTTGGAAGTGGCCACAATGGTATTGGGCTTCGTGTCAATGATCTACTTCCCTTTATCATTCCCCTTGTCAGGTTTTGACTCAGAGTCGAAACATGCATCTGACTTGGAAGCCTTCAACTCAGCCACCAGTGACTTCTTGGCCCGACCCTCACTTGTGTTGTGAGTAGAGTGCTTACGGAACTCACACTGCTTTCCTGTGTAATTATTTGTCTTCGTGATGTTTTTCTTTGCTTTTGGCTTCGGCGGGTTATCCTGGGTCACCCCGCCTTGGATTTGCCCTTTTCTCTATGGTTTGGGGTGCCTTTCCCTTGCTTTAGATTTGCAGATCCAAATTCTCACTTTTTCTCTTTAAACTTCTCCTCAATATTGACAGTATATTAGTATGTCGTGCCCAGTGAGGAGATGTCCAAGAACTCCATCTCATCCTGGATGTACCTGTGTAGGCAGCTACAATATTTGAGCACCAAAGTTTTCTCAAAATCCTTGATACCCAACTTCGTGCGAAGGGTATGAAAAAAATTGGTAAAATTTGGCACATCTTGGTCCCTTCCCTGCCCCAGCATGGTCCAATTTATGCATTTATCCTCATAGCTCCTGACAGGGTATTACTACTCCTTGATGGTGTCCCAGAATGAACTCCAAGTGGGTGCGACTAAAAATAGTGAGGGTGTACTTTCTTCCTTCTTATCATAGTAGGCTTCCCACCAGTCCTTGACGTAGGGGGGAACTTTCAAAAGTGAAAAAAATAATCTTTTCTCAGCTGGCAGAATCATGAACAGAAAAATATCCTTCTAGCTAATTTAACCATTTATCTATGGCATCCACATTTATCTGACCCTAAAATATGGGGATGTCAAAGTTAACTTGTGCCTTAAAGGGTGTGGCACTTCCAAAGTAGCTACTGGAAGGAGATACGTTGCCCTTGGGTAGCCGCTGAAGGATCTGGGCAAAGTTGTCCATCATCGCGTTCCTTTGTCAGTCAAGGGCTTCTACGACCAAGATTTTGAAAGGATCTCCCAACGCCTCATATTTATTCTCTTCTTCCATGGGATGTCGTCGGGATTTGTGAGGTTGGTCTTGCAAAGGTTTAACCAATTCGAGCCTTAACTCCTTATATCCCGACCTCGTTTCGAACATGCAAAGAAAAACAGAGAAAGAATAAAACACTCTGATATCATTGATCCGAATTTAAACAGGAATGTAAAAAATTATAGATATAACCATAAATACAAAGATGCAGCAGAAAAAACACTTCTTTTCACTAATATCAAATACTGAAATGTGCTTACAAACATAATGGAAATAAGGCTAGTTCAGGCGATAGTAACTTATCTTTTAGAAGAGATGTGGTGGATACATGCCTCTAAAATGTGTTACAAGGAGGCTCGAGGGCCTATTTATTATTGAGAAATAAGGGAAAACCATAAACATAAAAAAACCTAACCCTAAGAGATGAAGTGCCAAAATTATGGGCCCTGTTTGGGTAAATTGGTACATCAACTTCCCAAGGTCATAACTTTGGCATACGGCCTTCATTTGATGCGCACAATTCCTTGTTAGAAATATCTATCCAAGGAAGGAAAACTTCAATTGATCTCCAATTTTGGCCCCAATTTTCCAAAACAAACGTCGTTTAAGGCCTCAAAATGGCTCAGGTAGTTTAGGACCTGAAAAACTGCCAAAAATAGTAAATTGTGTTACAATTAAGGAAACTGAAAAACTGAAAGAGATAGTCGTGAGGGTCCTAGTGGAATAAGCGGGTGGAAACCAACATCCACCTAGATTAATCCTCCCCCCTTTGGAAGAAATGGTCCCCATTGCGTTGAGTGCCTCCATGAGATGGGGAAACTTCTGCAGAACTTGGTCCCTAGTGAGCCACTTCCCTTGGTGCAAGAATTGGCCAACTTTCACAACTTGATATAGTTGGATATTCTACTAGTTAGTGTTCTTGATTAGTGTTTCCATAATACGATCATTTGTGGCTTGTTCCACGTGGTCTGGGTTTAACTATGTTGTGTGAGTTGTTCTGCAATGTTTGATGTGTTCATTAATGGTGGAAAGTATGGTCGAAGGCAGTTGACATTGAACATTGGATGTAGGCCAAGTAATGGAGGAATGTTGAGCTCAAAAACATTGTCTCTCACAGTCTTTCTAATGGTGTAAGGACAATATCAGTGGTCTGAGATTATGATGGGCTCTGGTAAGGCGTTCTTTCTACAAATGCAACCAAACATTGTTGCCCACCTAAAACTTGAGTGACACTCGACGTTGATCATGTCACTGCTTATACTTGGAATTTTCCATAATGGAGCGGTGATATATCAACTTGTTAGATAGAGGTGCTCCGAGAGTCAGATTGAACGAATGCTTGACCTGACAGTGCAAGGGTACCCCTGTGGGTGAGGAGAAGATGTCCTTGTATTCTTCCATGACTGTATCCATGTACTTCTATTGCATGGAGGAACCCTTCCTGGGGGCCATGGATGTGGCTATGATCTTCCCCTTAATTTGAAATCGAATTAGAAAGAAAAAAAAATCACAGGTTGGGAGATGATCTTACTGCATTGCTTAGCAGAGATCAAAGAGATGGCAGTAAGCGGGGCTACCTTTGGTATCTTGTATAAATTACTACCTAAATAAATAATAACAGAGCAGGGTATAGACTCATATAAAACATGTCACTTCCACAAGTATGGTTGTCCTAATAATACATCACAAACTTTAAGAGGAAACATCACAGGGTACCTCATCCGTGAAGGGCTTGATGTTGTAGGCAAGGCGACACTACTGGCTGACGCAAAGATCTCATCCTTGGTGAAGCCACTTAATGGTGTACGGCTACAGATGTCTTGTAGTCGATAGGCCCAACCACTTCACCCGCATCTATGAGTGGAATAGGCATTCCCCCTCCTCTGGATCTTCAGGCTCAATATTATAAATCTTGGTTGTGGCCATAGTGGCATTGGGCTCTGCGTCAATGATTTGATTCCCTTTATCGTTCCCCTTGTTGGGTTATGAATTAGAGTCGGAATATGCATCTGACTTAAAAACCTTCAACTCAGCCACCAATGATTGCTTGGCCCGACACTCACTTGTATTGTGAGTGGAGCTCTTATTGAACTCACACCACTTTCTCGTGTCCTTATTTGTCTTCATGGTGTTTTTATTTTCTTGCGGCTACGGCGGGTTATCCTAAGCCACCCCGCCTTGGCTTTGCCCTTTGCTCTGCGGTTTGGGCGAGCCTTTTCCTTGCTTCAGATTCGTAGTTCCAAAGTCTCACTTTTTCTATTTAAACTTCTGCTCAATCTTAACAGTGTACCGTTACATCGTGGCAAGCGAGGAGATGTCCAGGAACTCCATCTCATTTGGGATGTGCCTATGTAGGCATCCCCACTATTTGAGTACCAAATGTTTCTCAGAATCCTTGATACCCAACTTCATACAAAGGGTATGAAAAACGTTGGTAAAATCTGGCACGTCTTGGTCCCTTCCCTGCCGCAGCATGGTCCACTTTATGTATTTATCCTCATAGATCCCAACATGGTAGTACTTCTCCTTAATGGCATCACGGAACGAACTCCAAGTGGGTGCGGCCGAAAATAGTGAGGGTGTACTTTCGTCCTTTCTAGTAGATTTAACCATTTATCTATGACGTCTACATCTATCATACCCTCAAATATGGGGATGTCAAAGTTAACTTGTACCTTAAAGGGTGTGGCACTTCCAGAGTAGCTGTCGGAAGGAGATACGTTGCCCTTGGGTAGTTGTTAAAGGATTTGGGCAAAGTTATCCATCATTGCATTCCTCTCTCGCTCGAGGGCTTCTTTAAGCGAGATTTTGAAAGGATCTCTTGCCCCCTCATCTTTATTCTCTTACAAAATGGGAGGCCTTCGGGATTCATGAGGTTGGTCTTGCAAAGGTTCTACCATTTTGAGCCCTAACTCCTTAGATCCTGACCTCATTAGGGGCATGCAAAGAAAACCAGAGAAAGAGAAAACCGCTCTGATACCACTAATCTGAATATAAATATGAATGCTTCAAATTACAGATATAACCATAAATACAGAGATGCATCAGAAATAACACTTCATTTCATTAATATCAAATACTTAAATATGCTTACAAACATAATGGAAATAAGACTAGCTTGGGTGATGGTAGCTTATATTTGAGCAGAGATGTGGCGGCTACATGCCTCTTGACTGTGTTACAATGATGCTTGAGGGCCTATTTATTATTGAGAAACAATGTAAAATCCTAAACATCCAAAAACCTAACCTTTGGAGATGAAGCGCCAAAACTATGGGCCCCGTTTGGGTAAATGGGTACAACTTTCTAGGGTCGTAACTTTGGCATATGATCTTCGTTTGACACACAAAATACCTTGTTAGAAGATATATCCAAGGACTACAACTTTTGAGTGAAAAACATGGGCCAGAGAGCCATTTTGGCCCTAGTTTTCCCAAAAAAATGTCATTTAGGGCCTCAAAACAGTGCCGAAAGTTGAGGACCCGAAAATTTACCAAAAATAGTAAATTGTGCTACAATTAAGGAAACTTAAAATATGAAAGAGACAGTGGTGGCAGTCCCAGTGGAATATGCGGGTGGCCACAAACATCAACCTAGATAAATCTGCCCCCCTTAGGAAGCAATGGTCCCCATTTCTTTGAGTGCCTCCATGAGATGAGGAAACTTATGTTGAACTTGGTCCCTTGTGAGCCACTTGCCTTGGTGCAAGATTTGGCCAACTTCGACAACCTAATATAGTTGGATCTTCTGTTGGCGAGTGTTCTTGGCCTGCGTGTCCATAATTCGATCATTTGTGGCATGTTCCATGCAGTTTCGGTTTAACTCCGTTGGTTTGAGTTTTTTTGCAAGGTTTGATGTGTTTAGTAATGGTGGGAAGTATGGTCGAAGGCAGTCCACATTGAACACTGGGTGTAGGCCAAGGAATGGGGGAATGCTGATCTCAAAAGAATTGTCTCCTATAATATTGGTAATGGTGTAAGGACCATATCGGAGTGGTTTGAGCTTTCGATGGGCTCTGGTAAGTCATTCTTTCTGCAAATTAAACCAAACTTTGTCACCCACCTAAAACTTGTGTGGCACTCGACATTGATCATGTTGCTTATTATACTTGGAATTTTCCATAATGGAGCGACAATATATTGGCCCATTGGGTAGAGGTGCTCTGTGAGTCAGATTGAATGAATGCTTGACCTGATAGTGCAAGGGTACCCCTGTGGGTGAGGAGAAGATGTTCTTGTATTCTTCCACGACCGTATCCACCTATTTCTACTACGCGGAGGAACCCTTCCCGGGGGCCATGGATGTGGCTACAATCTTCCCCTTACTTTAAGATCAAATCAGAAAGAAAACAAATTTCCCAGTCTGGGAGATTATCTTACTGCATTTCTTAGCAGGGATCAAATAAATGGTGGTAGGCAGGATACCTCCAGTATCCTATATAACTTAGTACCCAAATAAATAATAACAGAGTGAGGTCTGGACTCATATACAACATGCCACTTCCACAAGTATGGTTGTCCTAATAATACATTTCAAACTTCAAGAGGATAAATATCACACAATACCTTATCCGTGAAGGGCTTGATGTTGTAGGGAAGGCAACACTGTTGGTTGACATGGAGATCTCGTCCTTGGTGAAGTCACCTGATGGTGTATGGCTACAAATGTGTTGCAGTTGGTAGGCCCAACTGCTTCACGAGATCTGCTAAAATGAGGATCTTTTGGCTCCCGCTGTTGACAATTAACTGCAACAGAGAACCCTTCATCCACATCTGTGAGTGGAATAGGTGTTCCCCCTCCTATGGATATTTAGGCTCAATCTTCTAGATCTTGGTGGTGGCCACAGTGACTCTAGGCTCTGCGTCAATGATCTGCTTATCTTTATCATTCACCTTGTTTGGTTCTGACTCAGAGTCAGAACATGCATCTGACTCGGAAGCCTTCAACTCGGCCACTAGTGACTGCTTGGCCCAACACTCACTTGTGTTGTGACTGAAGCTCTTATGGAACTCACACCACTTTCCCGTGTCCTTCTTTATCTTCGTGGTGTTGTTATTTTCTTGTTGCTTCAATGAGTTATCCTAGGTCACCATGCCTTGGCTTTGCCCTTTTCTCTACAGTTTGGGGGCGCTTTCCCTTGCTTTGGATTAGCAGATCCAAAGTCTCATTTTTTTGTTTAAACTTTTTCTCAATCTTGACAATGCATCGATACGTCGTGCCGAGCAAGGAGATGTCCAAGAACTCCATCTCATCTTGGATGTACCTATGTAGGCGGCTGCAGTATTTGAGTACCAAATGTTTCTTAGAATCCTAGATACCTAACTTTGTGAGAAAGGTATGAAAAACTTTGATAAACTCTGGCATGTCTTGGTCCCTTCCCTGCCACAATGTGGTCCACTTTATGTATTTATCCTCATAACTCACGATAGGGTAGTACTGCTCCTTGATGGAATCCCGGAATGAAACTACAAGTGGGTGCAGCCAAAAATAATGAGGGTGTACTTTCGTCCTTCTTCTCACAGTAGGTTTCCCACCAGTCCTTGACGTGGGGGGTGCCTTTGAGAAGTGCAAAAGTAATTTTTGTCGGCTAGAAAAATCGTGAACAAAAAAATATCCTTCTAGCAAATTTAACCATTTATCTACGGTGTCCACATGTATCTAACCCTCAAATATGGGGATGTCAAAGTTAACTTGTAAATTAAAGGGTGTGGTGCTTCCAGAGTAACTGCTGGAAGCAGATGTGTCACCCTTGGGTAGCCGTTGAAGGATCTAGGCAAAGTTGTCCATTATCGAGTTCCTCTGTCACTCGATGGCTTCTTCGAGAAAGATTTTGAAATGATCTCCTACCCCCTTGTCTTTCTTCTCTTCCACCATGGGAGGTAGTCAATATTTGCGACACTGGCCTTGCAAAGGTTCGACTAGTTCGAGCCCTAACTCCTTATAGCCCGACCTTGTTGGGAACATGCAAAGAAAAATAGAGAAAGAGTAGACTGCTCTAATACCACTGATCTGAATTTAAACAAGAACGCAAAAAATTACATATGTAACCATAGATAGAAAGATGCAACATAAATAACACTTCATTTCATTAATATCAAATACTAAAATATGCTTACAAGCATAATGGAAATAATACTAGCTCGGGCAATGGTAGCTTATCTTTGAGATGAGATGTGGCGGCTACATGCCTCTTAACTATGTTACAATGAAGCTTGAGGACCTATTTATTATTCATAAACAATGGAAAACCCTAAACATCCAAAAACCTAACCCTAGGAGATGAAGCACCAAAACTATGGGCCCCGTTTGGGTAAATTGGTACATCGACTTCCCGGGGTCATAACTTTGGCATGCACAATACCTCATTAAAAATATCTATCCGAGAACTGCAACTTTCGAGTGTCCAAGATTGGTTGTTGTCCCATGTTTGGCCCTATTTTCCCCAAAAAAACACGTCATTTAGGGCCTCAAAACAACTTTGGAAGTTTAGGACCCAAAAAACTGCCAAAAGTAGTAAATTGTGCTATAACTAAGGAAACTGAAAAACTGAAAGAGACAGTGGTGGGGGTCCCAGTGGAATAGGCATGTTTCCACCAACATCCACCTAGAGCAATCCTCCCCCCTTATGAAGCAATGGTCCCCATTGTGTTGAGTGCCTCCATGAGATGGGGAAACTTCTACTGAACTTGGTCCCTGGTGATCCACTTGCCTTGGTGCAGGAGGTGGCCAACTTTGACAACCCGACATAGTTAATATTCTATAGGTGAGTGTTCTTGACCTGTGTGTCCAAAGTTCGATCATTTGTGGTTTGTTCCATGCAATATGGATTTAACTTTGTTGGTGTGAGTTGTTCTGCAATGTCTGGTGTGTTCATTAATTGTGGGAAGTATGGTCGAAGGCAGTCCATATTGAACACTCGGTGTAGGCCTGGGAATGGGGGAATGTTGAGCTCAAAAACATTGTCTCCCACAGTCTTGGTAATTTTGTAAGGACCATATCAGAGTGGCATGAGCTTCCGATGGGCTCCGGTAAGGTGTTATTTCTGCAGATGCAACCAAAATTTTTCACCCACCTAAAATTTTGTGCCACTCAACGTTGATCATGTCGCTGCTTATACTTGGAATTTTCCATATTGGAGTGGCGATATATTGGCCCGTTGGGTAGAGGTTCTCTAGGAGTCAGATCTAACGAATTCTTAACCTAACAGTGTAATGGTACCCCTGTGGGTGAGGAGAAGATGTCCCTATATTCTTCCACAGCCATATCCAACTGCTTCTGCTGCATGGAGGAACCCTTCCCGAGGGCCATGGATGTGGCTATGATCTTGCCCTTACTTTGAGAGCGAATCAGAAAGAAAACAAATTTCCCAGTCTGGGATATGATCTTACTTCATTCCTTAGCAGAGATAAAAGAGATGGCGGTAGGCGAGGATACCTACGGTATCATGTATAACTTACTACCCAAATAAATAATAACTGAGCTGGGTCTAGACTCATATACAATATGTCGCTTCCACAAGTATGTTTTTCCTAATAATACATCACAAAATTCAAGAGGAGCAACATCATATAGTACCTCATCCATGAAGGGCTTGATGTTGTAGGGAAGGCGGCACTGTTGGCTGACGCAAAGATCTCATCCTTATTGAAGCCACCTAATGGTGTACGACTACAGATGTGTTGTGATCGGTAAGGGAATCTGCTTCACAACCTCTATTGAAATGAGTTTCTTTCTCCTCTCATTATCGACAAAGAATTATAGCTGAGAACACTTCACCCACATCTATGAGTGGAAGGCATTCTCCCTCCTCTATATCTTTGGGCTCAATCTTCTAGATCTTGGTGGTGGCCACAGTGGCACTGGGCTCCGCGTCAATGATCTGCTTCCCTTTATCATTCCCCTTGTCGGGTTTTGACTCAGAGTCGAAATATGCATCTGATTCGGAAGCCTTCAACTCGGCCACCAATGACTGTTGGCCCGACACTCACTTGTGTTGTGAGTGGATCGCTTATGAAACTCACACCACTTTCCTGTGTCCTCCTTTGTCTTTGTGGTGTTATTCTTTACTTATGTCTTTGGCGGGATATCTTGGGTAACCTCGCATTAGCTTTTCCCTTTGCTCTGCAGTTTGGGGGCATCTTTCTCTTGCTCTGGTTTCACAAACCCAAAGTCTCACTTTCTCTGTTTAAAATTCTACTCAATCTTGACAGTATATCAGTACGTTGGGCCAAGCGAGAGTTGTCTAGGAACTCCATCTCATCCTAGATGTACATGTGAAGGAAGCAGCAGTATTTCAGTACCAAATTTTTCTCAGAATCCTTGATACCCAACTTTGAGCCAAGCGTATGGAAAACATTGGTAAACTCATGCATGTCTTGGTCCTTTCTCTACTACAACATTGTCCACTTTATGTATTTATCCTCATAGCTCCCGACAAGGTAGTACCACTCCTTGATTTCTTTCTGGAACGAACTCCAAGTGGATGTGGCCAAAAACAGTGAGGGTATACTTTCATCCTTCTTCTCACAATAGGTTTCCCACTAGTCCTTGACGTGGGGTGTGGCTTTGAGAAGTGCAAAAGTAATATTTTCACAGCTAGAAAAATCATGAACAGAAAAATATCCTTCTAGCAAATTAACCATTTATCTACAGTGTCCACATCTATCAAACCCTCAAATATGGCTATGTCAAAGTTAACTTGTACCTTAAAGGGTGTGGCACTTCGAGAGTATTTATTGAAGGGAGATGTGTTGCCCTTGGGTAGCCGCCGAAGGATCTAGGCAAAGTTGTCCATCATCACATTCCTTTGTCGCTCGAGGGCTTCGTCAAGTGAGATTTTCAAAGGTTCTCCTGCCCCCTCATCTTTTTTCTCTTGTGCCATGGGAGGACGTCGATATTTGTGAGTTGGTATTGCAAAGGTTTGACCAGTTCGAGCCCTAACTTCTTATATCCCCACCTCTTTGGGGACATGCAAAGAAAAATAGAGAAAGAGCATACTGCTCTGATACTGGTGGTCCAAATTTAAACAAGAATGAAACAAATTACAAATATAAACATAAATATAGAGATGCAGCAGAAATAACACTTCATTTCATTATTATTAAATACTGAAATATGCTTACAAATAGAATGGAAATAAGATTAGCTCGGGTGATGTTAGCTTATCTTTGAGAAGATATGTGGCCACTACATCCCTCTAAGTTGTGTTACAATGAGGTTCTAGTGCCTATTTATTATTGAGAAACAATGGAAAACCCTAAACATCTAAAAACCTAACCCTAGGAGATGAAGCACCAAAACTATGGGCCCTGTTTGGGTAAATTGTTACATCAACTTCTTGGGGTCGTAACTTTGGCATACGATCTCTGTTTTGGCATGTACAATACCTCGTTAGAAAGATATATCCAAGCACTACAATATTTTAGTGACCAAAATTGGTTAACAAAGCATGTTGGGACCGATTTTCCCCAAAAAACGTCGTTTAGGGCCTCAAAATGGCTCTGGAAGTTTAGGATCTAAAAAACTGCCAAAAATAGTAAATTGTGCTACAATTAAGGAAACTGAAAAAATGAAAGAGACAGTGGTTGGGATCCTAGTGGAATAGGAAGGTGGCCACCAACATCCACCTGGATCAGATAGACACTTTCAAAAGGAAAAAATGGTTAAGTGTTTGCAATTTCTAGTGTTAAAATTGGTTTCGCTACTCTGACTCCTCTCAATTCTCTCTGCTCTTTGGGCCTCTCTATTTGGCTCTATGACTCCTCTAAGGAAACTCCTCTCCCTTCTTCTCCCTCCTACAAACACTCTGATTCAATCTTGGCATGTTACATGTTTCAGGTATAATAATTAAAAACACAGGGTTGACAAATTGTGTGTAAAATATTGCAGAAGGATTGGCATGTGAATACATATCTCTCATAGACAAAATTAGCACTCTCACGCACTCTAGTTGTTGAGTTTCTCATTAATAAAGAAATACAAAATTACATCAATTCAATTCAAATCCTTGAAGATAGGATCTGAGGACCAATTTGGGGAAAATTAAACTAAACTACAACCACTACAACAATTATCTAATTTTAATGAAATACACGGAAATTTTGAATAACTCCTAATCTAACAAACCACACTTTGAAGAACGAAATCCTCTAGAAAATGATTTTGACCTCTCAGTCAATGAGTTATGAATGCCCTTGCATCAACTTTCAAACTATTTAATAAAAAAGAAAACTTGCAATGATTTATATCCAACTTTGATTTTCTTGCTTGAAAGACTAACCACAAAGGATAATTAAATGTGTAATTAAAAAATATTTGTATTACAAGATTAATTAAATGTTTTAAAAGGTGAAATTAGTGTAGGTTTAATGGTTAAGAGTGTGTATTTCTTAGTAGAGATCATAGATTTAAATCTAGAGGAGATAGAGTGCGCATGCCTTCTTAAGTCAAATATATCAGGAATTCATCACATAGCAAGAGTTGAAACTCCATGAGGGTGGGGGAGCCTACTCATTGAGCCTTATCACAATGGGTCAAATATTCCCCCCAAGGAATATGAAACTGGGTGTAGGGCATAACATCTTCTTGTGTCAAACACTCAATCATCTCATGAGGAGACATACACTTTCGTAGACTTCAGAAATTAAATTGTTGCACTAAAGTGAGTCTCTTGTCCCACAAACAGGGAGGTCTTAGATGTGTGGCTTAGGTCCCTTGTTCCACAAACAGGGAGGTCTCCATTTTTGGCTTGGTCATGGCCATAAAATAGATTACTTTTATTTATTTTAATGGAGAGTATATGATTTTTATGTCTTTCTTAAAAATTCTATTTAATTAAAAAAATCTCTTAACATTGAAAGAAAATTTAAAACTTTCTAATTAATCAAAATTATAGCGATGACAATCTATCTCTGCTTAGTGATTTGACTACTTAAATCTATGAAGGCATACATATTCTAACCCCATCCATATTTGAATTTGACACCACTAGAATTTTGAGTATAGATGTTGTTAAATACCTAAATTATAAACTTTTTATTTTTTCTTTTATAAAGTAATGTATTGCAATGACCATCTATCTTTGCGGTTACTTAAATATATAAATCAAGCATACATATTCTAACACCATCCATATTTGAATTTGTAACCACTTTGGAGAAAACACGTGCTTTTAATCAATCAACCTACTCAAACTATATTCTAATCAATAAATTCATAAAAACACTAAAATATATTTTTATATAATAATAAAGTTCTCATAGGCTTTCAAAATATAGAATATATTTAATCAATTATCAATTTTATTTTATACTTATATCAACTCCGACAAAAAAATTGAAATAAAATTTGAATATAAATATTTTAATAAATTTAATATATTTTATTTTTAATTGATTACCATAGTTTTTGAGTATAATATTTTTAATACTTACTATAAAATAATGTATATATGATACCAATCGTATTTTTGCGGAGTGTGTGTGGTCTATATATATATATATATATATATATAATATTGTTTGGGCTACTTAAGTAATGTAAGTAGCCAACATATTTAAGTATATATATATATAACAAAAATTAAATGTAGGTACACAATGAGGGTGATGTTGTCCTGGAAATGTGGTTTAAATGTTTATAAATAATTAATATTTACATCCCAAATTACTTAAAATAAATAAAAAGTTAGAAAGTAATATAGATTTAGCATGGGAAATGTTGTAGTGTCAATAATAAGTGTATACATTTCAATGTTGTGTAAATTAATAATAAAAGTTAAAAGTAACTTAAATAATAAATTCAATTTATTATATTGTAATTTTTTTATTAATAAAATTACGAATAATCGTTTAGATAAAAGAAAGCATAATATACATATTGCATTAAAATATATAACATATAGATAGTAGTTATAAGTTAGGATCAGTTTTACCATATAAATTAAAACAAGTGTTACAATGAGTTATTTTCAAAGATTTTATTTTTGGATTAGAAAATCATTACACAGATATCTAGAAATCATGCTTGAATATTGAAACCATATCCATAAATTGGCATAAAAATATGATCTCGTTATCCACATGACATTGTATTATGCAGAGGCTACAACAAGACCTTAAAGTTATGGTCCTATCAAATGGTTGAAAAGTAAATATTTAATTTTCAAAGTTAAACATTATAAGTTGCATTGACCAATGCTAAACTAATAATGGTCAATGGGAAAATCTTGTAGAGTCTTGGGGCGGATAATAATTTTGTAACCATATTTAAATTTAATTAATAAGCTTATATAAACTTATAATATAACAAGACTCTTAACCATGGATATTCACTCCCACTTTACCATAGATATTATTTACTTGTAAATAAGCATTGTTACAATACTATTAGTCAATACCATGGCTTATCAATAATACATGCCAAAAAACCATGACTCATTTCATAATCAAAATATTTTATAATTATTTTTTTAACTTAATTTTATAGCATTTTGAGATATATCTAAACCCTCTACCCTCACTACTACTAAAATATTTTGTGGATACTCCATAGAGATTAAATCAAGGTTTTAATCAAATTAAAAATGAGAATATTTGTATATATAAAGATGTGAAATTTATATAACATCAGCTAGATTCATCTTAAGTGTTGAGAGGGATCAAAACTCTTTTTCACTCCAAAAGTGGTTTGCACCTCAAGAGATTTGATCCCTCTCCGGACTCGGTAGATCTAGAATTAAGATGGATCTACGATGGTCATATTTTAAAAGAAGGTAAGTACAACAACCCAAGACCTAGAGGCATTTGACAAGAGTGACCCTTATGAACCACAACGGGCAGGTAATTATAGGTGGTGTGGTTTTCCTTGAATAATAGTGATGAGTCAACCTGCATTAACATATAACAACCAGTGATGGTTGTCCCCACTATTGGTTGGACAATGAGTTATTATAGGTTTTCTCACTGGTTAAAAATAAGTACAACACATCACAATTATTTTGATCACAAACAAGTTTTAGTAGATATCATTCAATCGTCGACCATCTTATTACTCTTAGGATAATTGCAGATGAATTCCACAATAATAAATTGATCTCTTCTATTGTTTTGTTGACTTTAGAAAATATTTTGACACCCTTCTTAAAACAACACTATGGAAGAGGCTAGAAGAGACAATGGTTTCTCTTGAGTTGAGGGTTCTTATGACTAGGCTATATGAGAATGTTATTTCCAAGTTTAATACCACTGAGGATTGGATGGAAGAAATTAAAGGCAATATTGAAGTCAAGCAAGGACGTCCATTATCCCTTACCCTTTTTAGAATATGCATTGACAAACTAAAAGAGTGTTCGGAAGATGCATGTTGTGTTGGCCCCACACTCACTGGTATGATCATAACTCTTCTTCTTTATGCTGACAATATTGTTCTTTTGGCCATGACTCATCGTGATCTTGACAAACAACTCAAAATCCTCCAAGATTTTTGCTCCAAGATGAGCATGACTATTAATAACAACAAAATTAAAGTCATGATAATTAAATAAAAAAGATCATCTATAACACTTTTATTTACAACAACAACTCCTTAGAGGGAGTTCCTTCATACAAATATCTGGGAAACTACATCCATCATAAGTTCAATTGCAATTATAGCATTGATAAAAGGATAAATGGAGGTTGGAAAGCTTACTATGAGCTTGAAAACAATTGTAAGTGACAAATTTTTGGATTTGGGATAAAAGGCTCTTCTTTGATACTCTCATCACTCGTATTATTTTATATAGATGTGAGGTTTGGCATTGCGGTAGATCCAGAAAGTTGCAGAGGAACTATGATTAATATCTTACCTTCTCATTATAAACCATATAGTACTTAATGGATATTAATCATCATCATATATATAAATTTTATTATTATTATTTTAATTATTATTTTAATTATTAATCTTATTTTTAATATAAAACTGAAAAATAAAAATTATTTATACACTTGAAAATAATAATTAATTAATGCTAAATAATAAAGATAGTTATTTTATTTGTAAAATATAAAATATATTTAATAAAATTGACAATTTTGTTTTATAGTTATAAAATTTCCAAATAAATTTGTAATATAAATTATTGTTTAAATTATATATATATATATTTTATTTATCATTATATGTTTTAATAAAATTATTTATAAGAATAAATAGTATTTAGTTTTATTTATGTGATTAAAGATTAGATGTAAAGATATATATATTATATATATATATATATATATTATATTATATATATATATATATATATATAATTATAATTATAATTTATTAGGTTCACAGTAGTGATATTAGAGATGCTAAATTGAAAAACAATATTTTAGTCTTATTTTCTAAGTTGAAATTCCATTTTGATTTTGGAGTGAGAATTAAGAGTACTCATAATGGGTTAAAAGTGTGTATTGTTAATATATAAAGAAACATGTTAATATTGATGAGTCAATTCACACTCTTAAACGATTAATAATAATTATTCTTAAATTACTTAGTGAGAAAGTTTTATTATTGTATGTTTTTTCATATTTTATTGGTACGGTTTAAGTTGAGAAATGATATTTTGATTTTATTGTAATAATTTTGGGTTAAGTTTCTATGTAATAAATAGGCATTATAAAGGCAAAACCAAACCAAGGTTATAGGACGCGTATTCCAAGCTAAATAGAGGAGAAAAACATTACATTGGGAATCACTTGTGATTAATTATTTATTGGCTATGGAAATTGGCATTGGAAAAGGCAAAAGATAACAAATGGCAATTTGATACAATAAAGGAAATAAGAGAAAATGAAGATGAAGTGATAGGAATATGCATGCAAGGGAAAATGAAGAAAAAGGAAAAGAAAAAGAAGGGAAAAAGGAGAGAGAACATTCATTCATTCACTCATTCATTAATGATTCACTTAGAGAAGAGGAGAGCAAGAGACAAAGCACTTAGACACAAGGAAAAAGCAAGGTGTGCAAGAGGAAGTTTGGACATCGGCAAGGGTATACAATAATTGTGGATTTGCAGGTAACAATGTGCATGTGTGATTTAGCATGTTGGGATTTGATGCATGGTCTATGCCTTAGTGTATTGGTCATGTTGTTGTCATTGGCATGGGAGTTTCCTGGATTGACAGTAACGTACCACCTTTCCTTTTCCATTTCTTTGATAGCCATGATGTAGCGGGTTCCCTGTTTTGGTTAAGATTTGGATTGTCGATGAATTTTGGATCCTTGTTGAGGTGGTCTGGGGAAAATTCCCAAAGTTTGAGGGTGGAGATGGTTTTCTCCTGGAACTCTTAACAAGTTGGTGGAGATAGGAAAATTCCTCTGGTTATGGTGAAGAAAGTTTGAAGCATCCAAGTTTCTTTATTTTTGGTGATTGTTGGACCAATTTAGGTGAAATCACTGTGGTTGAAGGTTGAGGTTGTTTAGCCTTTGGATTCCCTAGTTGGTTGTGTTTTGGTTTATCCCATGTGATCCCACATTCATGCTCGAAATATGCTACGTGGGTGATTGGTTGAAAGAAAGATTTGGTTAAGCCCAATCTATGGTCAGGTGGTACGTGGAAGTCCCTGACTTGGTTGGCTTTATGCATATGTTATTATGTGTTATTTCTTATTGAGATGAATGAGCACATGTATTGGTTATTGTGTTGATTTTATGATTGGTTTATCATAGATTCATTATAGTTAACTGATAGTTATAGGAATGGTTAAATGATGTGCTCTTGTTATGGATCTTATTCATGATTCAATAAGTTATTGAATGGTTATATGAATGCATGATATAACAAGTATTTGATTCAACTAGCTTGAGAGGGTAGTGAACCTTATTAATGATTCTCTTATGAAACTAAGGAAACGATGAACATATATGCATTCATGACCTATAGTTACTATGTTTACCATGTGTTTGTCTAAATGTTTATCATTTGTTTAGTAAGATTAAGAGGTATCTAAGCCTAAATAAAGATCATGTAGACTTATCATCATCATATACTAGATTCTGAAAAGTTTTAGGCAGTTCTAGGCAGTGGCATGTAGGCTATACTTGAAATTTTGGCAAATAATATGTGGTCGCAAGCACGGAACTGGGGATTTTCAGTTGCAGTCATGTAGAGGATGGCTTGTGCGTGCGGCTGAAACCTTCTGGCCACATGGAATATAGTACATGCATTTAACTGGGCTGTAAAGCTTGGTAAAATGATAGTTCTAGCTAAGGGAAATATCATTAGTGGATGTTGTCTGATATCTGGGTGATCAGGTGTTCTTGAGAGGTTGTAGTAAGTTTCAGGATGGTAGACCCCACTTCCATAACTGGAACTTGGAAATTGGGTCATGCATAGTAACTCTCATCTCATGGTTACCCTAGTGAACTTGTAAAAGTTGGTAAATGTAGGGTAAAGTGGTACACTTACTTTATAGATTGAAATTATCTTTTAATTTTGAAATAAAACTTAAAAATACTTATAACCAATAAAAGCTCATATTCCTATAACAAATTATTGATAATAAGTCAACTTAGACTTTTAAGCAACCAACAATAAAATTTATCAATAAAAAATACTATTTACAATTTTTTTTTGACTACCCCTAGTTGTTAATCAATATAACAAAATTTATCCCTTTAAAATTATATTTAAATACTTATTATTAAATAACCACCAAATTAAAACAAAATTTACCATTTGTACTATCTTTGTCACTAACAAATAAACTAGGCACACATAACATGATAAGACTCACGACTAATTTGTTCATTTGCTAATTGACATCGATCTGATTCCCTACAATGTAAATTCGAAATAAAAATAGCTATACATATACTAATCAATCAACTAAAAACAATTATATCCTTTATAATGTGTATTTTTTTTAAGATATGAATACTTATATCACTTTAAAAAGCATGGGCCAATAATTGTAATTTGGGAAACTAGATAATAGCATAGGCACAACATTTTCTTGGTGTTTATGTTGTTTTAAACTTGAAATCTTGATAACAAAAAATGTATACAAAGTGCTACATGTAAAACTAAAGATAGATTAGAAATCATTAAAAGGCTACTAAAAAATAAACTATTGTTGCATGGTGTTACCTTGTTGACCTTCATTTTGCAGGACTTTCCTCCGGGTGAAGTAGTTGTGGCTCTCTGTCAGAGCCTGATGTAGAAGGGTCCATGTTTTTTAGTGTCTTAGTTAGCAATGTGATTTTCCTATTTATTTTGTCTACTTTCTCCAAGAGCTTTGCCATGCATAGGTGATTTCCTATTAAGTGTATGTCATGTTAGTGAGGGTTCTTCCAATTAGAGTTTTTATATGCCAATATATATTGACAGTCTACATGTAGGAGGAGGCTCTAGCTCTCGTAGAGTTCCAATGTCTTGGATCTAATCTCTAGTATCTTGCTCCATGTTTGTTTTCAATAGAGAAAAGCAACAACCTTTTATAAACATAAAAGATGTTACATATGCAGAGTTTCTTTTAAGAACTTTCTACAAACATATACAAACTTCGCCTAAATCCAATCTCTAGTAACCTGCTCCATGTGCATGTCAAGAATGTACTTCCGGGATTGTAGACTTATTCTTCCACGTTTGATATTGCTCTCTAAACAATTGCATGGATAATATCCTTGTGCCTTTCCACCATTGCTCTAGAAGTTGATTGTGCACAAGTACCACGAATGGAGGGAGGATTCAAGTTGGTACGAGAGGAATGGATGGATCATCCTCACTTGCCTCTACGAGGAAGCCCAGATAATTTGCATCTAGTCATGCAGTGGAGAAGGAAAACCAGGGTTGGGCAGAAGGGGAGCCAAGAAGCACAAGACAGGGAGGGGGAGAAAATGAGAGTAATGAGAGGTGGGATAAATGAAAAAGAGGGTGGAGGATGCAGGGAAGTGAGGGGGTGACCAAAAGGTCGACTAGAGGGTCAAGGGAGGAGAGCAAAGAGGGGGCAAGAAAGGATTGTAATGAGAGAAACTAGGAGATAAAACTAATACATAAACAAACCCTCCAAGACGATTAAGCTCAGCGAGTGGAGAAAAAAGCAGAAGCCTATAAAGCTAGAGAACAAAAAAAAATCCATTGGCAGAGAATTCAAGATTGAAACAAAAATCCATGGGGGAAAGACAAAAAAGCTGAACCTACATGTATTAGTTTCTCTACGACAGGTCATCTGAGAAGGAGAGAAGAGTATGAAACAATCATTTCTCGAGATCAAGGTCAGACCCCCTAACCTCAATTATTCCATGGATTAACTTTGTTAATCCAAGAGCACCAATTTTGTTTAGCTCCCACCATGGATGGCTTCTTGAAAGCGTGCAGTGGTGCTCTCTCCATCTCGCCACCTTTCAACATTATTTGCTTGCTACATCCCATGATCTCCCATTATGAGAAACTCCCTCCTTTCACTACACAAAACCCAATGCGAGTGAACCTTCCTTAAATTTTTCAAAAACCAACTCTACGTCTTTGCAAAGTCCATTAACTTAACACATGCCCATCTTCTCATGTGGTGGCTTGGTGTCCATGCAAGCTTCCAAGTGAGAGACAACCTTACTCCCCTTATGTTTGTAGTTGTTCTCATCTCAAGGCCAAGTTAGATGGCTCATCAATGCACCCACTATGTGGAATCCTTTTTCATATGTTAATCAATCCATGAAAATTGATTATATCTTTTTCAAATATGTTAAGACAAATTTTAAAAATATTTTTAATCAATTATTAAATTTAGTTCTGTAACTATTAATTTTTTAAATACAAATTTTTAAATAGTCTTTAAAAGATAATAAGTTATAATTTAATAAATACTAAATATTAAAAAAATATAATTAATATATATTTATTTTGATTCTAAGTAAATTTCAATAAGGATGATCATAGGGAAAATGAATTTGAGCATGTCATTTATTTTAAAATTAGTTTTAAAATTTCCCCAATCGAGGTGCAAACAGGAAGGTTGGGACCTACAAACATCAGTCTGCAATGATAAAGGTTGAATGGTAGCAATCTACCACCCTCCACATGCACAAGGCGCAAGGAGCGGTGGCTTCACACATGCATTCATTTAATGTAAATGAGGAAGGTGGCAGGGAGATTATAGTGGCGAGGTTCTCTGGCTTTTTTGATGTTGAGGTAAGTAACTCTTATGTCTGCAAAGGTAATTTGGATCTGGCTTGGCTTGCGACAGGTTGCAGCTCTGGGGTGGCGCTCCTCATCATCTTCCACTGAGTGTTGGTCGACTTATAGTCTGCTTTGGTTTCTCTCTTCAGGTATGTTCATCTCAGTTTTTGTTACACCACTCCCATCACTAGCTACATATTTTTGTTTGTGCCTTGGAGGAATGACTATGTTCTGAAGTTGAAGGTTCGTAGGAAGCACCACCGGTATTTTTGCATGGAAATTGAGGATTTTTATGAGGGTTTCTTTATCTTTTGCACTAATGTCTCTGTGTACTATGGTATTTTTATTTCACGCATGAGCACTATCTGGGAAGGGAAGATATGTAATTCACAACTTTATTTCTGTTCGTGTCTCTTGCACAATGGCACTAGTATCTGTTTTTATGGCTTTGGGCTTATATGTTTGGAGTGCCCATGTAGAAGTAAACATAGAAAACCATGGATAAAACTCAGTCAATAAATGGGAATGTACCCATTTCCAACAAAACAACCATTCTTAAAATCTAAAAGTGAATCTTGCCCACTGTCATCAATAAGCCTTTCTTTGACATTTTGTCTGCCAGGTGATTTTGATGACACCAAAACTGTGCAAATGAGAGGTTTTTGAAATGTGCATACATAACCTTGATGTGTTTTATTGAGGGAGAGTGCAGGAGTGTTAAAAATAGATTTGTGATTGGCCCAATCAATCATGACCTTGGAGTCTCCAAAGGCAGATAGTGATCTGAGGGATAACCAGAGTGTGCAAACTAGGAGGCCCTATAATGCCATAACTTCAGCTTTAGAGTTAGTCCCTCGGCGACCAAAGAATCTTATGGGGATACTGCCTAGACAACCAATAAAGGTTAGAATTCTACTCTTGTCAATAACAGGGGGCCGCAGGTATTACTATAAGAATTCAATTGTCTTATTATAGATCTTGTTTATGGAGAAAGGAATATCTTCAAAAAAGAGTTTATTCCTACCACACCAGATCCCCCAAAAAATAAAGGACGGGTTTTATGATTAGTGTGATTTTGAATCCAATTTATGATACATTCATTGATAGAGGAGTATGTCTAACAAGCACATATCTTCAAATAGTGTAAAACCCTTGACCATACGACAATGGTCCCTGGAAAGTTGAAAAATAAATGGAGTTGATCTTCGTTGTCCTGTAAGCATATATGCCATTTGTCGGGCCTTGAAATCCCCGCTTTTTCAAATTCTACCATGTGAGGATTTTTTTGTGACTAATGAGCTAACCAAAACATTTCAAATTTTGGGGCATATTCCAAGTCCAAATTCTCTGAATGCACTCCATCTCAACTGTCAGATTATTAGGAGGGGTGATGTGGGAATATATTTCCTCAACCAGTATTTGCTGGGAGGATCTGCCATTCCATATGAGAGAGTTGGTCATATCATTTAAGGTGATTCCACCATCATATAAGTTTTGAATATAAGCATCCCAAACCTCATTCATCTAATCGATAAAACCCAAATCTTCGGATCTAAACCATAATGGATGTTGGCCCATAGAATCATATCAATCATGCAATTGTTGTAGTGTATAGATCCCCAACTCATGTTACAAGTTGAATAAAATCCTGGAAAGGACGTGATTTCCACCAAAGCCTCGGATGGGGTCCAAGCCCATCACCACATTTGAGCCCATTCCAGCATCCTAACATAGATTGGCCAGGATCCAACGTTTGGTTTTCATGAAGCCCTTCCAAATATAGGATCCATTTTGTATAGAGGAAGCCCCGTTTTGAATCCACTCCAAAATTGATAGTTCTTCTAAATATTTTTTTGAGATGATCTTCTGCCATAGCTCAGATACGTAGATAGCTCTCCAAATGATTATAGTTATAAACACCCACCCAAATTTCTCCAGATGTACCCCAACTTCTTTCAGCCTTCTGCCAAGTAAGAGTCTCTAATCAAACGAGATGTAAACGATCTGGGCCACGAGCACCTAACCATAAGAAATGTGCAATAATCAATTTTATGCAATTCATGATTTTCTTGGGAAGTAGGAAGAGATGCATCCAATAAACAGTAATTCCCTGCAAGACCAACTTTGTAAGGGTCAACCGACCACCCAATGACAACCATCTATGTGCCCATGTTGAGAGTTTGTCCTGAAATTTTTGTATTAGCAACCGCCAATCAATGATTTTGTATTGATTTGGTTTCAGAATAAAACTCAAGTATTTGAATCCATGTTCCAACTCAGATGTTTCAACATATAATATGTTTGCAATATCCTCGATCCATCCACAATCTTCTGAAGCAAAAAAGAGTAAAGGTTTCCTCTTATCCATATATAAACCCATAATATCCCCAAATTGTTGATAATCAAGTGAAAGTGTGTCCACTAAGACATGGATACGTGGCCAAAAACCAAAATATTATTTAAAAAATTAGAAAAAATGCAAATCTTCATAAAAACTTAACACTATAAAAAAAAAGCCTTAGCTATAATTAACTTCCTAATACAATAAGAAAAAAGGAAAAACATATGATAAAATTGAAACTATACATTTACAAATAATTAATAAATAATTTTAAATAATATACTCTTGTCTAAATAAAAATAATAAATTAATATATATTTATAAATAAAATAACATTTTCTTTCATATTAATTTATATCCACATAATTATAAATTACACCTTAGGTTTCATATTAATCTATATCCACATTATTATAAATTACACCTTATGTGAGAAAAATAAATAAATATACATGTTACGAAGGCAGGGTGTGATAGGGCTCTTCCCGAACTTGGTCCCTCCCCTACACATAAACCCAAACCATATAATATTCAATTGAGACAATTTTACACATCATATATAATACCCTCGCCTACACAAATACCTAAACCATATAATATCATATATGAATAGACTAATAAAGAATTCAATTTTATTTCTTTAATTCGGGAATCGGAGAATCAAAACCTTATTATATGTATATTTATTTTTCAAACGTTCGATACCTTAGACGGATTTAGACATTTTTTTTCAAGATATTAGAAAATTTCGAAGAATCAAGATTATTATATATGTAGTTAATTTAGAAGACAATTATATATATAGTTAATCTAGAAGACCTAAAACACTCGTAACTTCTACCGAGATTTTTAAATATTTTTCAGGACGAAAAAGCATGATTGTATTTATATAAGATAGATAAAAAAAGCACATATGTACATTCACTTGACTGAAAATGTCCCATATAGATCTTGAGCAGCATAGACATGGAGCATATTCCAAAAATGGCAAGACATTGCCATGAAAACCGACAAAACCTAGGCTGTCAACCCGCAACAAGATTTTCAAAGATCATAGGGGAAATATAGGAGGAGAAACCTGCGGAAATAAAACAAGGAACAACATCATATGAAAACAACCCATACGGAGAGAAATAGAAGGCAAAAAGAAAATCCGAGAGAACCTGAGGATCTGCAAAGGAAAGCTAGAAATCGGGAGGAGAGAAATCCTGAATGGAAAAAAATTTCCTTTCAAAAGAAACCTGCATATACCAAAAACCTAGAACTGATTGAAGACCCTTCTTTGATAAAGCGTTTGCGCGCTGATTTTGGGCCCTGATGATATGATGAATTGGACCGCCCTCCATTCTATCCCAGAAAAATCTGATTCTATCTAACCATCCTACAAGGTGAGGCCTGGAAATGTTACTTTTCCTAGAGACATAATCCACCATAACTTTTGAGTCTCCAAAGATTGAGACACCCTATAAATTTAGAAAGAGACAGAAGCTTAAAAGACCAGCGAGGGTCATCGCCTCAGCTTTGCTGTTGGTGCCCTTCCCCCCATTCCAGTGGACGAAAAATTGACTATTTTCATTTGCTAAAATGTGAACTCCACAGCAGCATGATCCATTCTGTTCAGCTCCATCGAAGTATGCCGTTGGCAGAAAAGAATGCTCATGGGAAAGCTCTTTACAAACCAGATCCTTTTGCTTGAGAGGTTTTTGCGGGATTGCTTCATAGAGAGTAACAATATTGAAGAAGATTTCTAAGAAAGGGGATCTTTTTCCATTGAAAATATAATTGTTGAGCCACTTCCATATGCTCCAAAGAGTGATAATGAAAATGGATCTCCATGAATCCTTTTGCTCACTGCACCAAAGAAACGCTTCATTTATTGAAGCGTGAGACATACGTTGGATACCATAGCAGTTCTCAAAAGATTGCCATAGTTGTTGAGATCTATTGCAATTTAGAAATAAGTGATAGTTGTTTTCCTCTGCTGACCTGCATATAGGACAAAAACTAGGACCCTACCATCCCTGCTTCTTTAAGTTCTCCCAAGATAGATTTTTGTTATAGAAAGACAACCATGAGAAGAAAATCATTTTGGAAGGACATCCTGATTTCCAAAAAATGTGAGGGAAATAAGGATTGAGAGGAGACTGCTTTATACCAATCAAATTCTAATAAACGTCTTTTACACAGATAGAGTTCATCCCTTTCAAATTTCTCCAAATGAGACAATCAAACTCCGACGAGCGAAAGAAGTTGCAATTTCTGAGACGAGTCCTGATGAGATCCCATTGTAGAGCGATATCAGCGGACATCTCCAAACTCCCTGCTTCCTTCCAAAGAGGAATCAGACCCTGCCAGCCCGAGATTAAACTGTCCCAAAAGAAAATACCTTTCTTATGAAGAAAAATCAATAATGATTCAGGTACATCGATCTCCTTAGCACCGCTCAGAAACTAGTCTTTCCCAATAAGGATCTTTTTGCTGGATTGAAATCGCCAAATTAGATTCTTCAGGAAAAAGCTTTCAATATTACGAAGGCTTAACCATATTGAAGAGCCGTAAGAGGAGCCGATTCTTCCTTCCCTAAACCAAAATGATAGATCCTTCCTGCCCAAGTATTTCATCTGAATTGTGTTACTCCAAGGCCCTTCTTCATAAATCTCTCTCCATAAAGACTTGCATAAAAGGGCCTTTCCGAATGTCCGCAAGTCTAAAATACCCCATCCTCCCATGCTCTTCGGCAAAAAGATATTGGATAATTTTGAGAGATGATATTTCCTTTTTCCTGCTTGACCACCCCAGATAAAATTTGCAGTAAGCTTATTCATTGATTGAATTATGCTTGCAGGAAGAAAATACAAATGAGCCCAATAAACTGCGAGTTGATTTAGCACACATTGCGCTAGAATCACTCTGCCCACCAGAGAAAGGCATCTATATTCCCATATTGATATCTTCTTGTAGTATCTATCTGGAATCCATTGCCAGTTAGCCTTTGAGTATCCATTTGCTTTAATCTGAAAACCAAGATATTTAATTCCAAGACTGATGGATTGCGCTTTTATTCCAAAAAGAGCAGATAACCACTCAACTTCTTCCTCCCTGATATCATTGTGGAAAATCACTGACTTTGCACTGTTTATCTGTAATCCTGTAGCCTTTTGGAAATTTTTAAGGATTTCATAGAAACATAACCATGTGAATCTGCATAAAATTCCAAACATTATAATATCATCCATAAACAGATTATGAGAGATTGAAATGTCCCTGCAAATTTTCAGCGGACGACACCTATTTTCCTTGACGGCCTTGTTGAAGTGGAGGTTGAGCGAGTTCATAGCCAATATGAATAAAAGCAAAGATAGGGGGCAGCCTTGGCGGAGGCCTCTGGACGCAAGGAAAAAGGAGGATGGAATCCCGTTTATGATGATCGCGTAATTCACCTTCTCAACGCATGCCATTATCCAATTAATCATGCTAGCTCTTAAGCCAACCTTTGCCAGCAGGCACCTAATGAATCCCCAATCAAGGCAATCATACGCCTTGCGGAAATTGATCTTGAGGATGACTGCATCACTTTTTTTGGAGTGAATGGCAAAAAGAGCTTCTTGTGTGTTTGCAACAGCGTCTAGGATGTTTCTTCCCTGTAAAAAGTCGTGCTGGTCCTTTGTTAAGAATTTTGACAGAGTTCCTTTGATTCTTTCTGCGATGATTTTCGCAATGATTTTGTAAGAGATGTTACACAGAGAAATCGGACGAAAGTCCATGAAGGACTCTGCATTTTCTTTTTTTGGAATGAGCGTTATATTAGTGGAGGAGGTTTTTAGATTGATGCTGCCTGACATCCTGGATCCTTCTACCATTCTTAATAGATTAGTTTTTATGAGATTGAAAAAGTGAATGAAAAACTCTATCGTCCAACCGTCCGGCCCTGGGCATTTATCCCTTTTAAAACATTTCATTGTTCCTAACAGCTCCTCCTCAATTATTGGCTGGAAAATTTAATCATTTGTATCTTCATCGAACATCTAAGGATACACTTCAATGCCCCACAAAATATCCTGAAATGTGTTGTCTTCAGATCTTTTGTACTGATTTTCAAAGTATCTCAGTGCCTCATTTGAAATTTCCTGTTGTGAATATAGGAAACCTCCTCTTCCATCACTTATTTTCCATATAGAATTCTTTTTACACCTGGAGTTTGCGAATTTATGGAAAAATTTTGTATTCTTGTCCCCTTCCTTTAGCCATATCACCCTACTCTTCAATCTCCAGAAAGATTCCTCCTGTTCTAAGATTTTTATTTTCTTCTTTTGTAGTTCCTTTATGCGACATCTCAATTTGAAAGATAGGAGCTGAGTAGCCATAGCTCCCGATGCTCTGTCTAGTTCCTTTTGGATTTTCCGGAGATCATTTAAGTTAGATTGCCTTTTCTTGAATTTCCACTCTTTGACCACCTTTTGGATGTATTCCATTTTGTCCCTGAATGTCATTAAAAACGGAAAAGGAATAGAAGACAACATCTCACTCCAGGGTTTTTTTATGAGGTGGCTAAAAGCTGGATCTTCTAGGAGTGATCTGTTGAATTTGAAAGAGTAGCCTTTCCTTAAAGCCTTTTCCTTCTAGCCTAACAAAATCGGTCTATGATATGAAATGAAAACGTTCTCAATAACTGAAAAGGGCATGCCCAACTTATCAATTAAACTAGCATGCATAATAAATCTATCAAGTCGCTTGGCTATATAAGCTTTCTCGATTCTTCCATTTTCCCACGTTGGATGTATTTGGGGAGGGAGGATGTCAACAAAATTACTTCTCAATAGCTCATTTTTTATTCTGTCAGCAAGGGGATCCTTTTCTTGTTGATACCTCAGATTTCATCCATATTTAGTGTGACATTTAGGTCACCAGAAATCAATAAATATTCAACATAAAAAATTTTAGAAGCAAAAAGTTTCTCCCAGGAAGGCAATCTGTTCCTGTAGGGAGCATATACATTCAAAATGTTTATTGGATATTTATGTCCCCTCATATGCACCGAGATCAAGATCCCCGCCAGACAATTATATGTTTTTGCTTTGATCCAATCCGGATCCCACAGGACCGCTAAGCCACCCGAAAGGCCGTTAGCTTCCAAAGCAGAAATATGTCATGAGGGCAACATCTTCCTGAAATATGAGATTGCTACAAAAGAGGCATGCATGGTTTCCTGGATTAGAATGATTTTGGGGTTCGCTGAGAGGAAAAGATTCTTTAACGCCAAAAAAAAATTATCTGCCCCCAAACCCCTTATGTTCATGGATAAGACAAAATTCATTCTGGAAGCTTCCCGGCCATGCTTGCTCTAAGAGGCCTTTCTTCTGTCATGTCAATGATAGGATGATCCAGACTTAAACAGGAACGCAAAAAATTACAGAGATAACCATATACACAAAGATGTAGCGGAAATAATACTTCATTTCATTAAAGGAAAATACTGAAATATGCTTACAACCGGAAATGGAAATAAACTAGCTAGGGCGATGGTAGCTTATCTCTGAGAAGAGATGTGTGGCTACATGTCTCTGAACTGTATTACAATGAGGCTCGAAGGCCTATTTATTGTTGAGAAACAATGGAAAACCTCTTCACATTCCAAAACCTAACCCTGGAAGATGAAACGCCAAATTGTGGGCCCCGTTTTTTGGTAAGTTGGTACATCAACTTCCCGGGGTCGCGAATTGGTCGTCTTATCTCCGTTTGACGCGCATGATAGCCCGTTGGAAAGATCTCTCCGAGGACTACGACGAAAAAGATGATTTTTAGACAAACAACTCGCTGGCGGTAGATTTCCCAAAAAACGTCGTTTAGGGCCTCAAAACGGCTCCGGAAGTTTAGGACCCGAAAAACTTGTAAAAATAGTAAATTGTGCTATAATTAAGGTAACTGAAAAAAACTGCACGAAGCACTAGAGGGGATCCAAGTGGAATTAGTGGGTGGCCACCAATATCCACCTGGATCATATACCTTCTTTCGGACTCTCACTTACAATTTCTTCAATGGAAATAAGTCTCGAAGGAAGATTCTCGGTAATAATATTTTCTACTCTAGGTGAACTAGGACCACTAGGAACAGGAGAAGAAAATCTTGAAGATGGAGTAGCAGCAATTTTAGTTTCAGGTTCAAAGATTTCAGGTTCTTCGACTACCGAGCTAGTAGGAGTGATACTACCAGTAACCTCAGAAAATGAAATCGGTTCAGAAATATATTCTGTTGCTTGCACTATATAATCAGGATGTACAATCAAGGAAGACTCTCCGGCCTCCGGTGACCCAACCCTGCTTTCACTAGGTGTGACAAGGGCTCGCAGCCCTTCCAGCTGACTTGGTGTAAATTCGGGAGGTTGCCCCCGAAGTCGATGGGATTGTCTCGGTAATTCAACCACGATTAATCTAATTACTTCACAAGAAAACAAAGAAAAATCTCAAGAAAACACCTAAAGTCTCTAAAGAACCAAACAATTTGAAGCACACGCCTAACAAATCTAGGAGATCAAACCACACACAAACAATATCTTTTCGGATTGAAAATACTAGTTGGTGATGAAATCCAACGTCGCAGAGTCCAATACAGAAATGGCGGTTGGAACAGTTACCCCGACAACCTGCTTAATGAAACAGACTGACACAAGTTTCTCCACTATAACCGTCTCGAGTGAAGATACCCCCCCAGAGAGTCCAAGTGAGTCTAGTCGACGTCTGCTCCAGGTACAATGGGATCTTCCCTCCACTGTCACCTAGGAAATAATCCTAAATATTATGGCCACTAAGGTCACCAACGGAAACAAATATACCTGGGGGAACATTCTACAATTCGATATGCATGCAAGGGCAGAGTAACAAGCTCAATCCCCCTGAAGGCTCCTTGACATAATCCAAGGTTTACCAACAAGTGACCCCAGGCTCCTCGACAATGGTCAATCCGAGGTTTACCGTTTTTAATACATGAATATGTTCTATCGTTCCCAATGAGGAAGGATTGATTCCCACACTGGTTCAGATATGATCTCGTGCTTCTCCTTTAAGAGGAGCTTTCCCAGAGCATAGATGTAACAATTGGAATTTCTCCCTACCACAAGATCGACTACATGTTTGTTTAAACTATCTTGGAGAGTTAATTACTCCCTACTCCAAGATACTAGCCTAAGCTATGTTGGTGAAAAGAGCCCTAGAAAATAAAAAGATTGCTAGATTGATTTTAATTAAGCGTTAATTTTATTGTTTGTTCTTTAAGTCAATGGGTGCGGAGATGAAACTTTGTGGTATGAATACTCAACTTCAAAACACTAAAAATGCACCTAAGATGATAACAATTCCTTTTCCTTTTCAATGAATATCTAGCTAAGGAAGAGTCGAAAATGCAATTCTTGGCAAATCAAATCTTTCTCTTAACATACAATTGAAAGGAAACTTTTTTGTCTTTTCTAAAGAACTTTTCAAAACGAGACTACTAATGACACTCACAGAAAATCCATTTGCTCTTTAACAATCAACTACTACAAGAATAAGCAATTCCCTTAAGAGAGCTTTTAAGATTTCTAGAAAAACTCTAGAAAACTATTGAAAACAAATTTTCAACAAGCTTTTATAATTTTTACGAAAAACTCAAAACTATGATCGAATTTTGAGATCTAAATGAAAAATGGATAGAAAAGACTCTTGAAATGTTTTTGAGGACGTTCAACTTAGTGTTTCAGCTTAACTAAGGATCAATTTGTTCAACTCAACAAACTAATCAAAAACATCCAATTATATTTTAATACAAAAAATGAAATTCAAAACTTTTAATCAAGTTCAATCAAAGTTTTGCAAAAGAGACAAATGGGATCTAGGTCTCTTGACGGATAGATTTCATAAGCCAGTCAAACTCAGCAAGAAAACCAGAGAGACCAGGGTGATCTAAGGCTCTAAGGCTTCGGATCTCTAAGCTACTACAAAGACCAAGCAAAAAACAATCCAATCAAACAAAACTTCTTAGAAAATCACTCCAAACAAGAATGCCAATGAAAACTAACTCAAAAGGAACTTTTGTCAAGACAAATGCAGGTCTGGGCATATACTAACATCTATGGATAAAAACTAGACCTAACTGGGTAGATGGATTTTAGGTTTTTCAAATTTTTGACAGGGGTTCGCAGGCATCCAGTAAAACCAGGTGCGGTGCCGCTCTGTGTTACACTGTAACAGTGCAGATAGGTCCGCACTGTAACTAACTCAGAGGGTGCGGTCGTCTTCCAAAATTTCAAAAAATAAAAAATCAACCATGATCTAACCAGTACCCAAACTCACATCAATCGAGGCAAAGTTAGAAACAAAAACTTAAGTTTCTCAAGTCAAAGCAAAGACAAATCAAAATCCAAACCAAACCATTCCCCAGCGGAGTCACCAATTTGTTGGCCGGATAAATCGTTCTTGCGGACAAGACCGATCTCCCTAGTATCTAATGATATCTAGCAACAAAGAGTACAAGCAAACCTATTTGTCTCTAAACATGTTTCAATTCATTAATGAATACTAAGAAGTGTAAAAGACCCTACCTCGTTCCAACGCTTGTTTGAGGCAGTTTTATCCCAACAGCTTCAAGCAGTTCTCGTTCAACAACCTACATACACAAACAAGCACACGCCAAAGCATACCTGCGTATAACAAAACATGTTCATTATGAAGATCAAGGAGCTCATAAAACAAACCATTAGAGACAGTTCATTGAGAAAAATAAACTTGATTGTATTAATTTAATGAAAAAGAACTTTACAACCTTTGCCTTGATGTTGCACAAGTCCTTTCCAGGGGCCAGCAGGGGTCTCCTCTACTTTGAAAAGCCTCACTCACTTCCCAAATGACATGAAAGGTATGTGATCTCTCCTCTCACAAGCTCAAAAAGGAAGCCTAGTTTTCAGCAGCATTTACCCTCAAGAATCTTCAGCTTTCAACCTCTTCTACAACCAGCCAAATGCATGAATTTATAGTGCAAATGGAGGAAGTTTCAGGTCCACCATTGAAGGGATAAGTCCCTCCTTCAATGGGATAAGCACCTCATATCATGGAGTTAGATCCCTTTGTTATGGAATGGATGAACCAAGGTGGAGCGGACTTGCTAACGTAATATTCCTTCTAGAAGTGACCCAAGATGAGTTTTTAAGAATGAACTCACGCCTTTTTAACTTTTACAGGGGTTCACACCCATCACTCAATATATAGAGTGGTGAGGTTCGCAGGGAACATGACCATTAGGTGCGGCACCGCAGGAAATGCTAGGAGAAAGTGCGGAACCAGGATTTGAGACATTTTTAAGGTCTTTCTCCCATTTTCAAGGCTTGACATGAAGAGCTGAGGTTTAAGACTTGCAAAGGAGGTATGTATGAGTATTGATGGACTCACACAAACTGTAGAAAGTCATGGTGACAATTTTTTGTGTAACAGGGTGAATCAATATTTCTTTTCAATTGTTATATTTTACCTGTTAGATCCCTTATAATTAGAACACAAACTAGACAATGATAGAATAAATATTTTATTAATTAGATAGGGCTCCAACCCTATATGAAGGCACCAATCTTCAATTTCCCAGGCTCCAACTTGTATTATGCCAAGCACCAACTTGGAATTTCTAAGGCTATAACCTTGTCACTTTGAGGCACCAACCTCTAGGGTTCCAACTCGGTCTCTTGAGGACTTCTATCCTCTAGGGCTCCAACCCTATCTTTCAAGGCACCAACCTTGTCTCTATGAGACTCAAACCTCTTGGGCTCCAACCCTCAACTTCAATTTGTCAGGATAAGTTTGATGATTCTTCACAACTCCCAATATCTTCTTCAATGAGCTCTGTCAATCTCTTTAGCAATGTCTTCTCCAAATCACTTCATCAATGAAAACCTTCTCTTCTTAAAAGGTGTCACCACTTCTCTTCATGTCACCCAAACAAAGACCTCCAAAGTCACCTCATGATTGCTTCAACGCATCATAGTTTCCAATAATATCTCCAAGACATTCAAGATGTCTTCAATAGGTAGCCCAAGTTCTACACTTTATCTAAGCCTCTTCAAGGGTTTCACAATGCTTCATCTACAAGATATTTCTAAATGCCACTATTGTAATATGAATTTCTTCAAGGCAATAGGATTGCGCCTTCTTTCAATATGACTATCTTGAGTTAACTACCAAGGATGTTTGTTTGGTCCCTCCACAATTGACATTGTTAATCCGAGTTTCTCAAACTTTTTACTAGTCCGGGATCTGCACAAGTACAAGCTCTTTATTCATTTAGTATAGTCCAAGCTCCCAACAAACACAAGTTTGTACAAGTGTGACTGTAGCTGTATATCTCCAAAATAAGATTGTTTTTCAAACGTATTACAACACTGTGTAGCAATAGGTACGAGGTGAGCTTCAAAATAGTGCCTCCAAGAGACTTGATCACAGTCCAACCTTAAGTCCGATGTGTATAAGAAAGGTCCAAGCCAAAATAGTGCAACTATCCACTCACCTAGTTGTAGGTGAGGATTGGTCTAAGGTTATACCCTTGAGGCTGAGTACCGATGCTTAATTCTTCACTGTTCCTTCAACAATCAAAGCATCTAGTTGTAATATGCAATCAGAGCTTTACAACAAGTGTATACTTCAGATATGTTCGAGTTCTGTTGCCCGTAGCTTAAGCTTGCTAAGTATGCCAGTGGTTATGTACAATAAATTTGACCTCTTAACACAAGATTGTACTCAAAATAATTTTCCCAAAATAATATTTTCTTGCTCCTCTATGCTTCTAAGTTCACAAGTTATGAACTATGTATTTATATTTGTCATGGATGACTAAGATAGATGCTTGAAATGAAGTATTTGACTTGTGTTTATATGAGTTTCGCCCATAAAAAAAAAGACACGTTCATTAGAGGAGAGGTCGACTTGTGCATGAGGTGGCACATTGAAAATATATTAAATAACTGTCGGAAGGGGTCTCTAATAGTCGACCAAATATAACATAGTTCCATTTTTACGGAAACCATATTATAATAGTAAGATAGGAGGAGCCATAACTTTTAATCAAATGAATACATTTGAATAATGAGAAACCATATTATAATGGATTCTGGGAGATCCCATATGCTACATCACCACTTTACTCCCGTACATCGGGACAACATGGATATCGGGAATTTTTAGGTTTTGCACATGCCAAAGTTTTGATAAAGTGGCAGATGTGATTTAATAATTAAATCGTTAACTTAAATCAAGTCGGGTCCGCACATCGGAAGTCAGAGCAAATCCAAAATTGGAGATCAGATTCAGAGATCGGAGATCAGAGTCGGAGATTTTGAGTGGTGACACATAATAAAACACAGATATGATATAACATTGATATGAACTCTTCTTTGGCTTTCTTCTGAAATATCGTTTCTCTTTGCTCCTTCGATATTTCTTTTCGTTCTTTTCTTGGGCTCTGAAACTCTGATATCACTGCTTTTTCCTTTTGGCTCTTTCTCTTGGCATATGCGGTCTTCTCCTCCTTGGCTTGTCTTGGCTCCTGCTCTTGGCTTCTGATGGATTTCCTTTGGTTGCCGATGGCTTCTCTTTGAACTAATTCTCACTCTTCTCTTTGGTATTGCTCCTCTTGCTCCTTGGGTCCAACACTTCTTGGGATTATGGTCATCAATGACAACATTGAGATCTCAACGCGAACGACAGTCAAATATGAGTTCGTATCGTCAAGTTATGGTTGGTCAGAGTTTTGGTCAAACTTGGACAAGTGGTAGGCTTAAGGAGGCAACAAATTGTTAGAAAATTGGTGCACAGAATCCGACCACCGAAAGGGGCAAATTTATCAAACCGTTAATTTGTCCAGTAACCCTTATTTTTTGTAAAATAAAAAAATGGCTATGTGGTTTAAAAAATGAAAAAATATATGTAATAAAAGGGGTGGCGAGCTGCCACTACCATGAATGGCTATTGTAATCAATGGTCAAGGTGGTAGGCTACAACCCTCGCCACTCCCCCAATGGTCAGATCATATTAAAAAGGATGTGTGGTGGGCGGGCCACCCCCGACAGATTCGCCGGACAACCTGTTATCACTTAGGTTGTTCCCTGGCTCCAGAAGGGAATACGGCTGAGGTAACCACTAACCAATATTTTAGCTACAGATCCTAGCCAATCTGCAACTAGAGATGATTATATCTTAGGCTAGTTATGAAGCACAAGTTTTGTTTGGTGTTTGGAAGATGACATTCAGTAGAAACAAGGCAGTAACTTGAGAGAAGTTCAGACCATTGGGTTGATGGAGTCTAATGGAAATAAACTTCTGGGTATGATTTCTTTGGAAATAGGAAAATTGTAGAGCAAGATAATTAAACATAGAACAATGTTGAAGCTGAAATAGGATGAAATGAAGTCAAGAAATGAAAGGCAATCAAGAATCTTTCATTATGTTAACAGAGGGAAATTGTGTAAACATTATCAGGGAGCAATTAAGAATTCCTTGATGATATTTAGTGTGGAAGAACCAGGGAGACAAGAGCAGTCAAGAATTATTGCCTATGCTAGTCCTGTGGAAAACATAAAAAACTACAGGAATTGAACACAGAGTACAACAAAGTAAATTCTGGGTTATTCTTTTTTCCTATAACTTAGAACATGATATTCATATGATAAATAAAAAACAAATTCAGTAACTCAAGAGTAAAGAGAACTTATTGATCCATGCATTAACACAAGAATTCTACAATACATCCTTCAACCATCAATTCCACAACCAGCAAATTCACCAACACAGCATTCAACAATTTTGTTTAAGAAGAGTTCTCAAAATTTACAGAGCAGGTCCAAAATGATATTCATCAGCCAACACTAATACATCTCTTCAGAAAGTATTTATAAGAAGTTTACAAAATATCTCGTAGGGAAGTATCAAGACATAAATTTATCCATCTACTCTGGCAGGGGCAATAACTGATGTGGAAAACAACGCAGTAATAAATGAGGAAATAACTGTGCTGTACTGGCTACTCTAGGTGTCCTGTTACTGTTGACTTTTTGGCTCTGATAGTCGGTCGATGGCTGCTTCCCTGATTTGCGTCCCTGATGTGCTGTCATTTTCCACCTGTGCCTGAGTTTGTTTCACCTTTTGGTGCGAATACCCTCGTTGGTTGGTTTGATTTTCTGATAGGAGACCTTGATATTACCTTTTACCTGTAATGCAGACAATTTACAAAAAGGAGAACCATACTACCTTGGTAAGACCTCCAACATGCTCTGCCACCATTGATCTGTTGGTAATTGATGCTTTCTCAATTTAATTAGTGTCTCATCAGCTTCAGTGTACCTGTAATAATTTGGCTGAAAATAAAAAAGATGTGCTACCTCATGCTCAATAAAAAACAAACTTTCCAGATTATCATATTAACTTTGTCCAGAGGGAGGCACTGTCTCTTCTGAGCTGCTTGATGATACTGTAATTTGATTTTGCACATAGGTATTTAGCCTATGAGCATACTGTTCCTGTTTTAACAGCCTCCCATTGCTAGTGACCAGGCTAGGTAAATCTTTGCTCTGTAATATTGCAAATTTATGTCTGAAGGCTTCTATCTCTATCTGCATTTCCTGGCATTTTCTTTCTACAGTTTGAACAAAATTCCTCATAGTTAGTACCTTCTTGACTCTCAAAATAGTCTCTGTCCTGTTATGAATGTCTAGAGATGCTAATTGTTCACTGGTATGAGTGTTCAAAAAATGAATCATTTGATTGGCTTGCTCCGGCTTGTTTGCCAATAATACTATGGCCTTTTGAGTTTCATATTGAGCCACCCCTATCAACTCTATCTGGTCAAAAATAGTTTGTATTGATGTCCATTGATCAACAATATATTGGCTAATCTTATCCCACAAAATGGTCTTGATTTCTGTCAGAATTCTATGAAGAGTGAGGTCCTTCTCCAAGGCTTTTATCTTATTCTCTAAGGCCTTCACTTCCCTTGTCTTCTCAGCTACAGTCATTTTTGATTTGTCATAACTGACCTCAATTTTGGCTAGTTTTTCCTTGGTTTCCTTTAATTCTGTCATTTTCGATCTCCAAAGCCTTTATTTCTTTCATCATCTCTTCCATGCTTAGGCTGGCCTCTTGTATTGTTGTTGCTGCTGAGATCGAGGTACCTGCTGTTGATGCTGGATCAATGGGAGGGGCTGTTATAGTGACTGCTGGAGGAGGAGCTATAAGAGTTGGAGCTGTTTGAGCTGGCTGATAGGCCAATTCCTCTTGTTTTCCTTGTAGAGCTTCTTCCAAGGCTTTCTCTGTATCTAGCAATCTTTGGTTCATCCTCATCAATAAACTGAACACATCCTCCTCTTCTTTTTGTTGTGCCACCTCTGTGGTCTGAGGGTGTATTGTAGCTGGCAGCTTGAGTTGTCTTCTCAAGGCTGCTATGTCTTCCTCCTTCTTTCTTATTAAGGCATGTGCGCCTTTGGGATCCTTGGGATCATGTCCCAATTCTATGATAATCTCCTCCAAGGATTTTATTCTATTATCCTTGCTAATGAGGAGGCTTTTTCCAGCTCTAATTGGGTATAAGTGTTATACAATGAGTTTTGCAGTCTATGAGCCATTAGTGCTTTGTCTGCCAAGGTGAAGTATACCATTTCTCCAGCCTGTTTGTGTAACTCAATCTGGTCTATTGGGTGGATGTCTTTAGAAAGAACTTCCAGATTGGTCTTGATATAATCTGCAGCTGACTGTGGCTGCTGTATAGTGGGCCTGAAGTGACTAAGGGTCATATTCCCTGCTTGGATATCATAGGCTACCATTAGCCTTTGTTGATTGGTGGGAGCCATTCTTAACAATTGGTTATAAAGCTGAAACCTCACTGGTTCATTTCTAGCTTTGATTTCTATGAATGCTCTCTTGATATCAAATCCTTGCTTGCTCTGTTGCTTGGTGGATGTAACCTCCACACCAGGCTGTCTCTCTTGGTCCTGTTGAAATGAGCTAGTCGATGTTTCCAAAAATGGAGGGATGTGCTGTTCAGAAGTTCCCTCACCCCTAAGGTTGCCTGTTGTTTCTTCTGTGAATTCTTCCTCAGAGTAGGGGTTTAGCCTTTGTCTCTTCTCACCTTTCTGATCTATAGATGCCCCTGTAGGTGTCTCTTCTGGCCTGTCCCTCTTTTTGGCTCTTTCCTCATTATGAGGGGTTTGTAGCACAGGGATCTCAACTGCATTTACTTGCATTGAGGGGCCTTGTTCTTGACCCTTTTCCTGGATTGTAGATGGCCGTTCTTCCATTGTATTTCGTTGCTCTGAATACTGTATTTCTTTACCTTTCCCTGTAGGTGGAGCGGTTTCTTGAGCCGAATGTTGTGAAGGTGTAGCAGCTGATGTGCTTGCTCCAATATGTTGAGGCTGTGTGAAAGGGACCTGTTCAAAATAATCCAGGTCAATTCTCTTCTCATAGTCTTTCATTTCTTTTTCTAATCTTTCTTCTTCAGTAAGATCTTCAATTAGTGTGCCCTCTACCCATTCCTGTCGATTAGCATATTGTTCAATGTGGGATTGGCTGGTGCACATATCCTGAAAGCTTGTTTTTGACTCTTCTATAGCTTATGAAATGTTCAGGGTCATATGGTGCCCAACAAAAGCTTTGTTTCAGCATGAGTTCATCTCTTAGCATCTTGTCTGCATCATTCAAGTATTCTTCCCTCTATTGAAAACAAAAGGTCCCAATTGATGTCTTATCTTGAGCTGGCCCTTTTTGTTTTTTCCATGGAAGTGAGTCAAATTTGCACTACTAAATTGCCTGAAATATTCCAAGGCAAAAAGTCTCATGGGGACATATTTTGGCAGCTTGTAAGGGGATAATTCACAACCATAAATCTTGATCACAATATGGTTTTGGTAGAAATACCAATCACCAATGCTGTAGACCCTTGAAAGATGTAAGATTCTCTGCATTTCAGCAGTGAGCCTACCAGGAGGAGTCATCATCAACAAGAAAGTGGCTGGGTAAATGAACATGTCAATAAAATCACAATAAGTATAAGGTGAGAGGTGAACTTCATGGAAAACTGAGGTCCAGAAAATGACATATCTCCTCTCTCCTTTGGAGTCTAGTTTCTTAAGAGGAACTTGGAAACTATCAGGATGATAGTACAACAACAGATGATATATATAGGATGTATACTTGAACACTCTTTCTCTTTCCAGCATCATAAACTGCTCATGGATTTTGTTTGCTATGAAGGTGGCATAGTCGTACATGACAACAGGGGGCTGTCTTGGAGTGAACATGGACATTAGCACAAACATAGTTTCATCAACAAACTCACTGGTTTTGCATCCTAGAATGTAGGATATCATGTCTATTAGGAGTTTCCCTGTCTCATTGAATGGGACTTGATGATAAGGTGGAGGATGATCAGGCTGGCACTGTGGTTGCATAAACAACTAACCTAGTCTTGTTATTTCTGAGCTAGGCAGCTTTGCACCTTGATCTAGCAGGAGTTTCATGGTGAGAGGAACCAGAGGCTGAGTTGGCTCAAAGTTCAACATCTCATTTATGGACTGAGGAGTAATATAGAACAGTAGAGATCCAGATGGAGTGAGGATTTCTCTTTGTGTGGTATCATAGTTTGCACAACATAAATGAATGAAATCAGGCAACACATTGACTGAAGGGAGGTAGTAAATAGGCATGCTGGATTCCCAGATTCTCAGGACATCAGTGTTATTTCTGTGGCTATTTCTAAATTGACAAAAGGTTTGCAGCTGAGACTTGAGACCCATCATGTCCTTAATCTGGAAGTCTCTGTCTGCCAGAGTTAACCATTCCAAGTCCTTATGTGGTGCATTCAAGGGTGCAATGTTGAGAGCCATTGGAGCCTCCATGCTTCAATTGTTTGTATTTTGACTGGAATGTAGGTTTATAAAACAACAGAAAACATAACTCTGGCTCTAAGGCTTTTGTCAAGATATTTCGGACTGAGTTTTATCTTGTAGGCACCTCACTGGGTAGCATTCATGGTAGAAAAGGCGAATTATGTAGAGTGTATTGGGGAACCTGGATAAAACAGTGAAAATGGCCTCCTTTTGCGGGTGATTTGACAAATCAATTCATCATTTGGACATTTCTTGGATTCTTTTTGCAGAGGAAGGATGCAGATAGGTGGTTTGGAAAGAAGTTTGGCAAATTCTTGTTTTTATTAGCTGGTTGTGCTTTTACTTGGGGTTATAAACTGATTCTGTTGGATTTGCGAGTGGAATTCGGGGAAAAGAGCTTGAATTTCAGCTCGACGGGCGAGTTTGCAGAGGGAACGACAGTTGATAGGGTTATTTTTTGCAAAAATGGCTATAGTGGTGATTGTAGAGTAGAGGTACAGAGGCAAGACTGTGATTTTGGGTGGAATTCTAGTCGTTCAGACAATTCTACAGAAAAATTTTGGAAAGAAGAGGGTTTACGAGTGAATTCCGGGTAAATACCTGTTTTCTGGACGTCTGATGCGAAATGCAGTTGCAGATTGAGCAGAGGAGTCCAGGTTTGCCAAGCGGATTCGCCTGGGTGGCGGACTGTAACTTCGGTGTTGAAATGGACGTAATTTGCATGCACAGGGTGCGCAAGTCAACCAAACAGAAATGAACAAAAACCATTGATTTCCTGAGTTTTTATCAAAATTTGGATTTTTTTCGGGCTTTTGGCGCTTTTTGGGGATGACGTCAGCATGACGTAGCTTTTGTTCGGTAGTGGAGTACGGAAGGTGACATGGTTGCTGACATGGTCACTGACGTGGAGGACGACATGGAGGACACGGCGGATGAACAGCAGCGCGGGTGATGACGTGGTGCTGAAAGGATGGTGACGCGGGCGGTGGGACAAATGGTGGTATATGGTTTCCATCAGACTGCCTTTGGTACGGGGGCGGTTTATGTCAGAGCGTGCCCGATGCAATGAAAACATGACAAGTGTCCCCGGGTACAACAGGAATACCGTCGACCATCGGGTACTAACGACCGGACATCGGGGCGCCTCCGATATTGATGAGGGCCGTTGGATCTGGAGAGCGCAATCGAACGGTTGACGGGAAGGTGAGTTATTGGAGGTTTATGAAAGGAGTGCGCACAATAATTTAATGTTTTTATAATGTTTGGAGGGTTACAAACTTTGGGTTATCGGGAAATGCGGATATGGTATTTTAATTAACCAAACGTTAATTAACCCAGTTTATTGCGTGACGGGTATGGTTATTTGTTTGACCAAAGGTCTAACAAATCCCGGTGGGGCACGTGGTGGGTTGTCATTGGGCCCAGGTGGACCAATGGCTCCCAAGAAATTTTTAAAACATAGTCATATTAGGCAGGGGCGGGATATGTATAGTGTTTTTGGGTTTTTATGCTTTTTATACATAGTAGGGGTAGGGAAACTTAACATAGGAGTTATATAATAAGTTAGGGTGTTAATATGACAAATGATAGGGAAATGCTAAGTTTATAAGGCAAAAACTTAGATTTTTTAGGAAATGAAAGGGAAATGGGATGGTTATGTTTACACAATAAATATTGCTTGTCTTGACCAAGTAAAAACAACATTTCACTTAGTAATTCTCAAAAATGAAATAAATTAGGATCATTGAGCAAATCTCAATATCCCTAGGGGATGTTAGTGAAAGTTTTGGGGGAAATGAGAGGGAAAGTCAGTCATGCTCCACTGAACTGTAGCCACTTTGTCATGATGCTTGTAATACTCCTTAAAACTGAACATCACCCTGCTTCTGCAACATCAGAATTATCTGCCTACCCAACCTAAAACAGCTAACATTTTTTCTTCCTTTGATTGGGTGCATTTGAACTAGCAAACCCTACTTTTCCTCTTTTCTTTTGGCTGCCCTCCTATATAAACCTATCCTTATTTCTACCAAGGGCTCAGATTGAGCAGTTGGGCCCTTTAATTCTCTATCTCATCTAGTGATCTGCCAAGCTTGAACTGTTTGAGCAGATCTTATTCTCTATTCTAAAACAAGAAATTTAAACATGATCTAGCCAGGGTTAAACTGTCTGGATATTCATCCATTGTGAGAAAGTCAATGATTATTTTCACTTTTCTGAACTTGCTATACAACATGTAGTACAGTGGTAGCTTTTTTGACAAGCCACTTCCCTGGTCTTTCTTTGGGATTCCTTTCCTTTCTCTTTATCTTGAATTTTAATTTATTGATAATATGGAACCTTTGCAACATGGAAAGGATGATCATATTTGGTATTTCCACAGTCAATCATGAAAAATGACACCTATTGGTATAGGAACCTAACACCACCAACATACATATATATATATTTATATTTAGATATAACACAAACCACTGCTATATTAAACCGCGAAAGTTCATATGTGAAAAAACCAATGTCAGAGTTTGATGTAACCGTTGAGCACGCCACAACTGTTGCCTCATATAGAATTAAACCGTTGACTATTATGGGAGGCGAGGGATTTGAAATAGAGACCTCTGCCGACCTAGTCAGCTTTGCCACCAATGAGCCATGGGCTCGTTCCTTGGTGGCTCTGCCAAGAAAACTATATATAAACTCTAATCAATTGCCCAACATACCAAGGGAGGCATGGAGGAGCGACAGAACCCTAAGCAGGTTAAGGGTGTGGAACCCTGAGTGAGGGCATCAACAAGATTCTTTGAATATTCCCTTAGAGGGCCAGAGGTGAAAGTGTCATAATTGGGCAACTTTATAGTAGATTTTGAACATTTTCATACCATAAATTCAATGGTGATGTTCGTTTTTATAGATGAGCTTTTCATTTTCAGGCCATCATCTGGATTGGAAGTATAAGGGTCATTTTTGTAAAGTTATTTGTCACTAATTTCTTTGATGCCACTTAATAAAAGAAGGCCTCCCCACTATTGAGAAGGGCCCGGAGACATAGCCCACATTGGGTGAACTCTGTTATCAAATTTTTGTGTCTAGATCTCATGTTTGCTTATGTTTTTCTGCTTTTTTTCATGTGGCTTTAAGTTACTTGGTTAATATGCTATTTTATATGCAATTCTGAATGCATCCTTGAAGTTAAAGATATAGATCAACGAAAGAGTTGGTGAAGGGCCACAAAATGTTGTCCATCAACCTCATGAAGGTTTCTCGGGAATTCGTCAACACAAAATCCATGAACAACCATTTGAAAAGTCCCTCCTTCTATTTGAAGTCAGTCTTCCACACATTGAAGTGTTCGATTGGTACCTAATGATAACTGAACTTACAGTCAATATTGCTGAAATATTTGGTCCCCTTGAGCTAGTCCAGAAGGTCATCAATCCGTGGGATTGGATACCTATTCCATACAATGATCTTATTCAACGACCGATAGTCAATACAAAGCCTCGAGGTTCTGTCCTTCTTCTCTACCAACATGATCGACCCCCCTCAACTTAATGAACTTGGCCTAATGTTTTCTTTCTGCAACAGCTCCTGAATATGCCCTTTGATTTCATCATTCTCTAGAACAGAGTGTCAGTGGATCGTCCATTGGGTAGCGGCGCACCCAAGTTAGATCAATGGAGTGTTTGACTTGATAGTGTAGGGTTAACCTTGTGGGTGACGTGAAGATGTCACTGTAATCCTCCACGACCTTGTCCATCCACTATTGCCATGCAGAGAAGCCCTGTCTGGAGGCTATAGTTGTGGCCACAATATTCCTCTTGCGCTGAGGATGAATAATAAGGAAAATAAATTTCCCGGTCTGAGAAATGATCTTACTGGATTGTTTAGCAGAGATAAAAGAAAAGGCAGTAGGCAATGCCACCTCTAGTATCCTATGCAATTTTTGTCCCAAATTAATAATAACAGAACTAGGTATGGATTCATATACAACATGACACTTCCATAGGTATCACTGACCTAATAAAATATCATAGACTTCAAAAGGGGAAACGTCGCATAATACCTCATCTACAAAGGGTTTGATGCTATAAGGCAGGAGACATTATTGGGTGACACATAGATCTCCCCTTCGTAGAGCCACTCGATGGTGTATGGCTATGGGTGCAACATTGTTGGTAGCTTCAATATCTTAATGAAATTGGCTGATATCAGGTTCTTTTTGGCTCTCAATGTCAACGACGAACTAGACTGATGAACCCTTTACCTATATGTGCGAGTGGAAGAGGCTCTCCCCCTCCTTTAGATCCTTAGGTTCCACCTTTTGGAGCTTGATGGTGGCTACCATCGCAATTGGTTTTGTGTTAATGATCTTTTTTCCCTTCTCGGTTCCCTTATCAGGTTCTGTCTCAGAATCATAGCATGCACCCGTCTCTAAGTATTTTAGTTCGACCATCAATGCCTACTTTGTATGACATTCGTTCTTGTTGTGAGTGGGAGTTTTATGGAACTCACACCACTTGCCGATGTCCTTCTTCGCCTTCCCATTATTCTTTTCTTGCGGCTTCGAGGATTTTTCCTGGGGGATCGTGAACTAGCTCTGCCCTTTTCTTTGTGGCTTTGGGGAGCCTTTGCTTTGCTTTGAGTTCACAGATCCAAAGTCTCGCTTCTTTTTCTTGAATTTCTACTCAATCTTGGCAACATATCGGTATGCTGCACCAAGTGAGGAGATGTCCAGGAACTCCATGCCCTCTTGAATGTATTTGTGCAAACAACTAGGATAATTGAGCAACAAATGTTTCTTAGAATATTTGATACCCAAGTTTGTGCGAAGGGTATGGAAAAGATTCATCAGCTCATGCACATCTTGATCCCTTCATTTCTGCAACATAGTCCATTGTATGTACTTGTCATCATAGCTCCTAACAAGGTAATATTGTTCCTTGACAACATATTAGAAAGAGTTCCAAAAAGGTACATCTGAAAACAGATAGTGATCCAGGTGGATCTCTAAAAAGTACTATTGGCATGGTAAGAAGGCTCAAAACTCAAAGTGGCATAAACTCTATAAACATAGCATCACATCGAAGCGCTCGCCATCCTGATTCCAATGGTGTGAACGACACTCAAATTCAAGTTCATATGAAGAAGTTAGAGCAAGTCAAAGATCAAGTTTGACTTGGACAGACAACAGGAGGAAGTGACGTGGAAAAAATCTAAGCTAATGGGGAAGCGCCAAATGGCAGGCTGTCATTGGTCCCATTTTTCGCTTATCGCAAAAATCATAGGTCAGCGGTTTCAAATCGACCTTAGGCAAGAAAAGTTGTGATGCGATAATCGCATATCACAATCACAAAAGGAAAGTGTTTACGAATCGGTCTCAATAGTATCCAAGTTGCGAATACGGGATCAAGTGTTTACGAATCAGCCCCCAATAGTTAGGGTTGCGATGCGATGATCCTAATCACACATCGCAAAGGGAAGGTAGTACATAATCAGCCCCCGATGGTCACGATTACGATTGCAATATCAGAATAGCATATTGCACACGTCGTGTGCATAGACTGTAAGCTCTGTAGGTTCCACCAATTTGTGATTTACGATATGGTGTATTAGTGCTAATGAATTATGATTCTCCATTCATAGCACTGTTGGGTCCATTAAATCCACCAGTTTAAGGAGTTAACGCCGATTCTCTGTGTTTAAACTGTCAGTTTAGGGAATTAATGAGCGGTTAAGAAGATAAGCAAGAAATAGTCCTTGGAACATACTTTTTGGTATTTTTACTATGTTTAACAGGTTTGTACCTGTGCACTATTCTAAGAGTGAGAATATCTATGTATTGAAACAAACCCGCTTGCTATACTTGTCGTTTTTTGAGAACTACCCAGGGATTGAGGAGTTAGCCACCAACTTATGTAAAGGATTATCCACATCAGAAAAGGGGGAGAACAACACAATAATTCAGAACATTAGTACATATAGCAGTAACCTGACTTGGCAGCAGGCCAAGACCTCGCCTTGAGCAACAGGGAGGTTTCGAGAAGGTGCAGAAAGCCCGGTTACTGAATTGGGTGTTCGGATAGGCGTTTTTGCACGATTTTTCACAAAGATTTCGGTGGTACTGTATGTTTCTGAAGCTAGGCTTTCCATTCTTTGTCCATCTTCCAGCTTGGAGGTATAAGGATTGCAAATGAATTTTTCTTGTACTTTTATCTCTTTAATTCCACTTAAATGAAAGAAGGCCTCCCCACTCTTGAGTAGGGCCTGGAGACGTAGTCCAAATTGGACAAAATCCGTAATCAAATCTTTGTGTCATGTTTTCTTGCTTATCGTGTTATTTACACATTGTTTTATGTGCTTTTAAGTTCCATGGTTAATAAATCTCTGTTTCATGTAATTCTGATGCATATATAAGTAAAAGATCTTGGACCAAGTTTGGTATCATAGCAGGTCTTTGTCGATGCGAATTGCATGAGTATATGCTAACCTAGAACAAGCTACGAAAAGGAGAGGGAATGCTTAAGTCCTTTGATCCTAAAGTAGGACATGCACAATGAAGAAGAAACATGGAAAATGAAGAAGTTCGTTGGGAAGAGGAACAAAATTTTCATAAGGTATTCTACAATATGGCAGAGAAAGTGGATAAGCTCTTTTCAGAGTATGAGAAGGCACTTGGGCACGAGAAGCAAGATGTAGATGACAATAGATCAACAAATCATGAAGGTGGTGGAGAAGTGCCTCCTCCCTCTCCTTATTCAAGTGATAGTTCTCATCACTCTAATCGAGATTCTGAACATACATCTAAGAAAAAATTATTCAAGATAGATGTAAAGTTTGACTTGCCTATGTATTCTGGGAAATGTAATGCATAAAATCTCAACAACTGGATTAGTGAAATTGAGGTCTATTGTCAGATCCAACAAATCAAGGAAGACAAGGAAAAGATCGAGTTGACATCCCTTCGACTGAGTGGCATGCTCTTGTTTGGTGGGAGAGCAGATTGCAAGGCAACAAGAATGTGGGTAACCTTCTCTCCTCATGGTCAAATTTTGGTTTTGCATTGAAGAATCAATTTTACCCTTTGGGTTATAAATAAAAAGAATTAATGGAATGGGAACACTGAAGGCAAGCCCAGGGTCATGATGTGTAAAAATTCACTGAAGAATTTAGAAAAAAAGCATTGAATTTGAGAATTCCATTAGATTGTAACTAAGTATATCAGTTCTTTACATAGTTACATAAGGAATTCATTATTATTGTTTGAGCCTGCTACTATCGATGAGGCCATTGTGAAGGCCATGTATCTTGAAAGTAGGGTGCACATGAACAAAATGAACACCCAAAAAAGGCCGCAACAGCCAAGAGAAGAGGGGTAAAGCCCTCTTGTAGACATTGTGAGAAAGAGGGACATGACGAAGAGAATTGCTGGAAACTGCACCCTGAGCTGATACCTAAGAAGAATGATAGAGAGGAGAGGCAGAAGACAACTACCACCATGAAACAAGATCATGAGTCTGAATCAAACGAAGATGAGAAGGTCATAAATGCAGGATTTACCCAGGGTAGACCATTTGACCTGGGGTCAGAATCCGATGACAAAAGGAAGATCACATCTCTTGGGATCGCAGCAGATGGACAAGTTGATTTGGGTTCTGATTTAGGCGATGAAACAAAAGTTTCAATAGATATTGTACCAAATATGAAAAGGACACCCAATGTGGAATGACTCTAGGAACTTGAGGAGATCAACCAAAGCATTTAAGCAGAGAATGATGAGCTAAGGAGACTCCTACAAGAAGAAGAGAAGGAGAAACAAAGGTTGTTATTCTAGTTGCAAGTTAAGGACAAGGCCTTAGAAAAGTTGTGGCATATCCACCTTGAGGTAAAAAGTGACTCTTCGATTTCATGTACCTTTCCCGATGATGATTTATATGTTTTTGAAAATCATACGATAGGTATCGTATCCAAACTATTGAAGAAAATGGGGTATCAGGGGAAGGGCCTCCACATTAATGGATAGGGCATCGTAAACCCCATCAAAGTGGAGGAATTGCCTCATCATGCAGGACTCAGGTATGTTACGAAGGAAGTTGGGGAATGCTCCAAAATAGCCAATGACCCACCAACAACAGATGGTGAGGGCACCTCATCACATTCCAGTGACAATGAGGGATCCATGAACACTTATCATAGGCACATCAGGTGAAATCACTCCAAGACTACCTAGAAATTTTGGAGGAGAAAGAATCGTTGCAGTCACTGCAACAAGGTGGGACACTGGGGTGCCACGTGTCATATACTCCATGCCAAGAAAGCATTGATAAAGAAGCCAACGGGTATGTTCAACAAACGAATCCAACACATTCATCGAGTTCTTATTTATTAAGTAAAATATGGTTTTTTTAGATATAATAGCTTGTTATCGCCACTGTTTGTAAATCATGAGTTGCAAGTAAAGGTAAAAGCGATGATGTGTTTTCCATCACTTCAAAATGCAACGATGATGTTTGTGGCCTTTTCGTATGGGTAGTCGAGGTATTGGTTTTTTATTATGTAATAACTGACCAGAGAGTGTGTGCTATAAACTCTTGGAAAGTGAGGGGTTATTTGAGTCATGTATGGTTTGTATATGATTGCAAAGGATATACCAACTTTGTGTGCAGGTGGTTGAAAGTGTGGTTTGACGAGGACACAGGCAGTGTGCTAGATGTGTTAATGCTTTTGGTGGAGTACATTTGTGTGGGCTTCAAAGGAATGCATCTGAGCAAAGCTCGGTGGATGGAGAAAGAAAAAGTGAGGGAGAAATTTCCTCACTTTCCAAATGACTGAAAGGGATTTTAGTGGTCCAAAATCTCTTAGAGGGGAGGATTGATCTAGGTGGATCTATAAAAAGTATCAGTGGCATGGTAAAAAGGCTCAAAAATCAAAGTGGCAAAAACCCTATAAACGTAGAATTTGATAGAAGTGCTCATCATCTTGATTCCAATAGAGCGAACAACACTCAAATCCGAGTTCATATGAAGAAGTTAGAGCAAGTCAAAGATCAAGTTTAACTTGGACATGTGGTAGGAGGAAGTGACATTGAAAAACTCTTAGCAAATGGGGAAGCGCCAAATGGCAGGCCCCTATTGGTCCTGAATTTATCTTATAGCAGAAGGCAGAAGTCAGCGGTTTCAAATCGGCCCTAGGCAAGAAAAGTTGCGATGCAATAATCATATATTGCAATTGAAAAATCAAGTGTTTACGAATCAGCCGAGTAGCATCCAAGTTGCGACTGTGATATCACATATCGTGGATCAGAGGTGGATTAGGTGTTTATGAAACAGGCCCCAACAGTTAGGGTTGTGATGTGATGATCGCAATCACACATCACAAAGGGAAGGCAGTGTATAATTGGCCCCCGACAATCAGGATTGCCATTGCAATATTGCACATGCTGCGTGCATAGACTGTAATATCTGCAAGTTTTGGCAATTTGCAATTTGAAATATAGTGTATCGAAACTGATGAATTATGATTCTCCATTCAGGAAACTATGTTGGGCATGGAATCCCCCCACAACATGTATTGGGGCTCAAAGCCCAAGTTTTGGTCAAATAATGTTGTAAGACTTCACAAATTGCGGGCGCTGAGCGCGAAATGTATGTTGAGTCATAGGGTTGTCTGCCCTAAGTTTTGTAAGGTAATGTCGGCCTACCCATGGTTCGTGGACCATGGGATTTTATAAATAGAGCGAGGCTCTAATTTTTCAAGATAATTAGAGATAGATGGAAATGAATGAAGTCTAGAAAATAGCGAGCATAGAGAAAAGGTCTAAGTGTCTTGGGTCGTAGTAGTAGGAAGAGGCTCTGCAGCTGAGTGCACAAAGGCCTAGTAGAGTCCACAGCTGAGTGCACAGACCCCTGCAGATAAGTGCACAGGGCGGAGTCGAGTTTGTAACCAAGGAAGAAGAATAATAAAGAGAAGTTTTATTCCAAATCTTGTGTGTCTATTCTTGTGTTATTTCCTGTTTAAGTATATTGTTTTCTTTATCGCGCGCAATTATATAAATACTAAACACTGTTAAATATAACTAGAAACATATTGATAATATAAGTGATCGATAATTATCGGGTTAATAGTAAGGAATTGGGTAATAACACGGATCACACCTCGAGCAGGGCTGCACGAAGGCAACATCGCAGGCTGCGAGGTACTGATAGATGCACATAGCGACGTGCACGCAGGACAAATCTACGGATCACTGAAATTCATTAGACATCTTTAGGGTGCAGAAACTTGGTTCTAGCACCCTCCCATGCTACTTCGCCCGAGACCTTAGTCCACGCTCTGTGGGCTGTTGCTGAAAGGGCTAGTAGTAGCGAGATTTGTTTGGCTAAATCATCTCTGAACTTGGGTTAGGCCCCAATAAGCCAACAAATGGTTCCGTTGTTGGGACCGTGATCTGCATAAGGGATGTCTGATGTTGTGTCACTGGAATCCAACAAAGAAAGAAATTGAAGGGTGGTTGGAAAAGAAGATTCATGAGTTCGCGACGCAGGAAAATAGGAATCCGTGAGTATCTAAGGAATAGTGGTTGGAGTGCTACTTATATACGGAAATCCACAAAATTTTCTTTGCATCCTTTCCTTCTGAGCTGTATGAGTGGATTGCGAAGCTAACAGACAGTGAGGGAAGGTGTAGGCTCGACAAACCAATTGTGTGGACTCCATAATTAGTGCACAGACTAGAAGCGTCAGGAGATAAGATCACATGAGCTGTGGACCATTGGCTCGATCAAATTATAGGAGGATTTATCACTGAGTTCACGGTATATACGAACGTCAGCTACAGTGAGGTGGAGTGATGCTTCCTCAAAGGACCGCGAGGTAAGTATATTAAATCTTTGAACACTTGGATTAAGATGTTATTGTGTGAAAAGCGGGTTATGTGAATAAATTAATGTTTGGGACTACGCAAAGTGGAAGATCTACAAAAGTGGAGGTAGTGAAGAATTAGAAACTAGTCCTTCAATTTCACCCTCGCGGGAGAGCAAGGAAGAGCTCACAAAAGTTTCTCCAAGAAGCGCCATCAGTCTGATAAGGTAGCGAATTCCACTATTACCACCTCTAGCTACACTATCACCCATCTCACCCTCTTCACCTCCATCTCCACCCACCCCACCTCCGCCACCACCATAGTTTAGCATGGCGAGTGCGGTCAAACTGCCGGTATTCAAAGGAGTAGGGAATGAAGATCCAGACCAATTCTGGTTCGTGGTAATGGCGGTATGGGAAGCACAAGGAGTCATGGATGACAATATAAAGAAGGCTACGCTGGTAAGCGTGTTGTAGGATCACGCATTAACATGGTACATTAAGCATTCTAATGACCATCCAAACGCAAGAATCACAGAAATACAGGCCATGCTAAACATGGAATTTAGCAGGCCAAAGTCGGAGACACAATCAATTATCAGGTTTAAGGAGATCGTGATGCTCCTGGGTGAGACCCCCTTAGGATCTGGACCAAAGACTGAAGAGTATGATTCGTGAAGCCAACATGACTTTGACGGATGGACAACACCACACATGGTTTGTAGCATCACTAACACCGCATTTAAGGACGATGTTGTCACAACAAAAGCTTTCCACCCAGGTCGAAGCTTTGGAGATGGAAATGAGATTGCATGAGACCCCTATACAAAATCATGGTCTAGGAGTCCAACAAATCCATGCACAACTGCAAAATATATGTCTGGAGATGCAGAGTTTGAAACATGACAGGACACCTCAGCCCCAGGCGCGCGAGGAGGTATGGTGCATAAAATGCAAAGGCGAGGGGCATGACAAGGACCACTGTCCAGTATTCGTGAATTACTTGGCAGGAGGAGGGCCGATGCCGTTAAGACCTGAGGCACAAGCAAGACCAAGCACGACACCTGCACTATGGTGCATGATCTGTCAGATAGGAGGAAAACACACTACGCATAATTTTCATCTATTGTAGAACTATACACAGACGTCCCAACAATTGTTTTGTAATTTTTGTAGGTTGGTAGGCCATGATGAACGCACCTGCAGAAGCTACGAACTAATGATGGAGCAGACTCCTGCCTACAGGGTATAGATCGAAACGCAAGCCCTCGACCCAGATGCAGGAATGACACAGATTGGATTTCAGGGGCGTGGATGATGTAGAGGTGGAATGGGACTAGGAAGGGGTCACAAACAACTAATTTGTTACAATTTCGGAGGCCTAGGACACTATGCCCACGATTGTACAAATATGACAAGGACATCATGTTTGTACTGTACTCAGTTTGATCATGAGGTAGAAGGCTGCCCTACAATGATAGCGAGACTGTGAGAAAAAGGGGTACTCCAGCCGCCTTTGACTTAGAATTTGCAAATGATAAGGTTTGAGCCTCACAAAGAAGAGCCAAACGTAAGCATAGTGCTCAGAAGTAGTATCACCACTAGCGATGATAAAAGTAAGCAGTCAGAAGAAAGTGCGTGGGTTCACAAGGCTCCTACAAAGGAACCTAAATTTGATGTAGAACGCGCGAAGGAGACATTCATGGAAGCTAAGAAGAGCTTCACGTAGGCCTCCACTTCAGGTAGTAAGGATAAACTAGAACCAGGGATGGATCCTTCAATCCTCACTACCTTTTTGGAGACATGCATGAAATTGCTGCACGATAGCAAGGCAGTAAAAAGACTACAGGAACTTATCACTAGGTGCGCAGGGTTAGGAGAACCACGTGCGGTCTAGAAACTTGGAAAGCATGCATTGCACACATGGAGGGAAATGAGGTTGACTGCACAAATCGGCAAGTATGAAATGGATTAGGTAATCCTGGATCTTAGATCAGACGCTAATGTACTGCTGAAACAAACATGGGAATGCATGCGCAGGCCTGCATTACAATGGTTTCTTATTCAATTTCAAATGGTGAACCAATAGAAGGTCTTGCCCATGGGAAGATTGCAAGGGGTAACGATGGATATTGAAGGTGCGAGCGCGCTAGTGGATTTTGAAGTGATAGAGATTGTCGATGACATCAATCCTATCCCATGCTACTAGGAATAGATTGAGCCACCGATATGAACGAAGTCATAAATATGAAGACTCGCAAAATGATTTTTGAGAGAAAGTCACTATGAGTAGTAGTACCTGCTATGGGGTAAAATGCACGGTGTATGGAGAATGAAAATACCCTTAAAGGTCTTCCCGGGACCTTCGACAAACTGTAAGATTATCTGCAACTGTCACAAAGTTACATGCATGTTCATAAACAATTAATAACTATCAAAGTATGAGAAGGAGATTACCTCAAGCCTCTGTGTAGATTTGTTGGAGAGAACAAATGCAACTAGGCAGAAGTCCCCTGAGCCGGCTCCAGGTCAAGTCTAGCACAAAGAAGAGACAAGGGTAATTAGAACATACAACTTTGATAACTAATACATGAATACATAAAGAACATGTAATTGCATACAACTAAGCTACTCATGCAAATAGGTATCAAACAAACAACTTAATGAATGATAGTACCTACACCATAGAGTAGACAACACAACTGCAGTTCTGTATTAATATTAGAAGAGTGATTACAACCATCTGTTGCATCAGCCTTCCTCTACCCCTTCAACTTCTCTCTCTCTCTCTCTCCCTTCTTTCTCACTTCTGATGATATGAGACAATGCTCAATAGTCAAGTATGCTATCCTTTCAAATGCTCTGACCTCTTTCACAATGGCCCTAACTTTGCTTATGTAGCAATTGAGTTAGGGTTTCCAAGTTCCTCCTTGAGTTCACTAGGGCAAAAGTAATGAAATTTCCATGCTTTTCATCTCTTTTCCATTTTCCTTGTTCTTTCAAATTAGAAATTCTCCAAATAGGTCGATTTTGGATGTTTCCTTGATTTTCTTGAGTAATTTTAGGAACAAATATCTAGATATTTATGAGTCAATTCGTTCCTTTGACCCGTGGAACTTCACCAAGTTTCACTAAAGCTGTTCCCATACTAGTAACTTGAGTTAGTAGGGTCACTAATGCACCCTTAGGCTTGCAAACAAGCTTTATAAAGCATGTTGTTAGTGCACAACCAACGTTAGTGTGGAATCAAGGCCTGTGATTGTGGTCTTTGTTTCAGCTATCATATCTTTCCCCTTTGAGTTGATGAGGAGGTCAATTTGTTGTATAACAGATGCCCCATAAAGTATGAGATCTATTAGCACCTAAATCCGCCTTAGGCTGAAGGAAGGTAAAATTCAGGATAACCACAAACCAAGCTCAGTCTGGTAGCTAGCCCTACCAGAACAGGAGAGGGCTCTCTCTGAGTCACACTCAGTGAATAGTTAAATGAAATGGTCTAAGATCACTTACTGTGAAATATTGATCTTAGGCTAGTAAGTGAATATGGATACAAGAAACGATTTTTATGAATGACTGTGTTTCTGGGATGGTATGGGACCAATGGACCGCAATGAACAAAGAATTTAATACAAAGGCACCGATTATTTCGTGAGGCAAGATAGGCGGAAAGCCTAGCAATTTAGTTTAAGATGGTGCATAATGGAGAGATTGATTAAAAGGGTGAAAAGGGAATGGACAACATGAATCCTTTTCAACAAAAGAATGAACACTGAACATGAAATTTTCCCACAGGCAGAGCAATAAAATTGAATTCTACCTTATCCAACTTAGAAAATTTCATTAGAAATGAATATGAAATGAACTATGAAACATAACAAGATACATATGAAACATAAGAGACACATTTGCTACACTCACA